>KV002514.1:218732-253536 GCA_001598015.1 Dorcoceras hygrometricum
ACGAGGAAGCGACACGTGTTAGTCAATATTTTGGAGTGTTGACTATTGGATTCAGCAGTTGCGCTTGTGAAAAGTGATCAGCTGATGATTTGAGGAATCAGTCGCAAGAGCTGTTGATAGATATGATGACGTAGGCGTGACGTATCTCTTGGTAGTAGATTGCGTTGTGATGGTTGCTGCTGACCAGCAGGTGCGCAAATACTATAATGTTGAGAAGCGGCGTCGTTTGAATTAGTTGAAACGCTGCGTTTTGAGCTTTTCGTTTGAGATATCAGCTGTTGGTAGCAATGTTTACGTAACTAAAGTGACGTCGTTTGGATTAGTAGATGCGTCGTCGTTTTGAGTGACTTCACGCGACCAATTCCTTGCTGTTGGTAGTAGATTGCGTTGTGATGGTTGCTGCTGACCAGCAGGCGCGCAAATACAAGAGCGTTGAGAATTGACGTCGTTTGGATTAGTAGATGCGTCGTCGTTTTGAGTGACTTCACGCGACCAGCAGATGGATTGTTTTGAAGAGAGAGCTGTTACCAGCTCTTGGTCGTTTTGCTTGCGAGAGCTGTTGTCAGCTGGTGTTTGCTACGGCGTTGTTTTGATAAGTTGGAACGGTGTCTTTTGAAGTGTTTACGTGCGATTTCTTATTTGGTCGTTGCTGCTGAATTTAACAAAAGGAAAGAGAGGGCTGCTGCTGATAGACTTCTGCTGAACGCTTCGATTAATTTTAATGAATCAGCAGGCGAGGAATTAAGAGGTATTTATAGAAGTGTTGATCGACACTTAGAATTATTTTGAGCCAGTTATTTCTTATCTCTTCTTCTCCAAACCCTCGTCGAGCTACTGTTCACCGTGACTTTCCACCGCCGATTTCCATCGCATCCAGCCTTTGTTTTTGACGTTCTTGGTGGCGATGGACTCCTTGAGACTTTCTCTTTCCATTGATACTAGTTTGGAAGCTAGGAGCGACGAGTTGAGAAATCCCGTAGGCCCTGCTCGTTCGTGAATTTGTTGGTTTCGTTGAGCAGATTCAGTAGTGGTTTCTTTTGAGTTTTTGGGTGAGCATTTCTTGTAGTTTGAGCTCGGTTTTTAGTAGTTAATGCCTGCATTGAAGTGTAGGATTGAAATATGCTTCTGGCCTTAGGATTAGCGTGATTGTGTAGCTGAATTGAGCTAAGGTATTAGCTATGTCGTAACAGATTTCAGCTTCCAGGAGGTTCCTGCTGCGTGAATTGAGCCAGGAGAAATCTGTTAGGTAATTCGAAGAAGGAAGGTACGAATTGAGCAACTCTTAGCAGTTTTGAACTTGGGCATGGCTATAATTCGATGTGGTGAAATCTGTGGCTTTACTGATATGTGCTTACGTGAATCAGTTACTGTTTGGATTGAATGTGTATACTGTTTTACGTTTAGGCATATTATGTATTGAGCATGGATATTGAAAGGCATTCATGCATATATCTTGAGCCTGATTTACCGATTTGATTTGATAACTTGATTTGGGTGCCACGTTGTGACTGGCCGACTGTTGGGTCGTGCCCGAAAAGTCCAACGCTATCGTTGGAGGGGTGACTACCGGATACGAGTGTCTACCGCCGAGCTGTGATGGGCTGACGGGCCCCGATGATCACGGACCGATGATTTCCCGGTTGATAGACCGTGGTATAGAGGCGACATGAAATGATTTACCGGTTGTTGCACCGGTTTAGCTGACTGATTTCCTTTGAAAGCCTCATGCATTCATAGCATTGATTTATAGCATGTTGCATGTTTATCTGCTTTGATAGCTCTTCGTACTGAGGCTTGACCTCGTACTTGTTTTCTGCTTTTGTTTTGTTTGGGTCTGTGTTACCCATTTGCAGGAGCATTAGGTAATCAAGATTCAGCAGCTTTTGACAGAGACCGCTCAAATTGGAGCGGACGAGGAAGAAATTGATGGTGGTGGTGAGACTGTCAGTGGCTCAGCTGTTGGGAGTCAGGCAGTGGACAAAGTTGATGAGTTTGAACAATGGTTATATTTGATGCTCGATAGGCAGATATACCAGTTGAGACAGCAAGCGATACAGAGGATGAAATGGACTCAGATATGGGAAATCAGGTGTTGCCAGTTGTTGGGGTAACAGATGTTGTTCATGGAACAAATGTTGGTGTGCAGACAGAGGCCAGATGAGCATCTTGTGAAGGAATCAATGGAAGCAATTGAGGACAAGCTGGTATCTGCTGATGAGGCGATGTCGCTAGAAGACATTTTTATGTCAATTTCAGTAGAGGTTCCATTGCCCTCTGCTGGTGTGGAAGTTACGAAGATTACTTTGGGAAAAAGTATCAAAATCCCTGGAGTCGATGAAAGGACCTGGTACATGGCCAGTCTTCCACAGATTCTGGTTGATGATAAGGGGAAGGAGCCTCTTCTGGAGAAAGACCCAGTTAAGGGTAATCCGGTGAAGGAACAATTTTTGCTGATAGTCGCAGATATTGATCTGCTCGTACAGTTACGAGAGCAGATTATAGATGAGGTGGCTAAATTCTTTTATTCTTTCAGTCTTAAGAGGTTAATAAATCTAAAAATAGATTATTCTTATTTTGCTAAAGAGGAACTAGTGTTGTCGTGGGCTGAAGCAGAGTCGACGGAGTAGCCCTTCAACGGAGAATGTATATACTGCTGAAATACAGAGAACTGTTGATAAGGAAATTTTTGGAGGCTAGAAAGATAAATTTTGCCCCCGGTGATGGGTCCTCTGCAACCGACCTCAAAATTCTGGATTGTTTATCATACTTACATTTGTTTGTTTTGGAAGAATTGAAGGAACAGTCGCTAGTACACGGTCTTCGTTGGGACAAGACGTGTTGTTCCAAAATTTTTGAAGGAAGAAATCGTGATCGTGGCGAAGTCATTGCCCGATCAAACATCAACACAAAATTTTCCTGCTGGATGAGAACAATGTTGCCGGTTGATGGAACTTGGGTTATTGAACCCTGTGCTGACTACTGGAAACCAATACCAAGAGAAGTTACATCCAGTATGGTTGTTATCCCCTCCCGGATTTCATATGTCGACACTCTCCCTCCCATGAGCGAATTCTTCAAGCCACTAAAAAAGAGGTGGGGAGATGTATGCATCGAAGTTGCCAAATTCTTTGCCTTTGGGAAATTGCTACCAGTGGGTTCAGTTAATTTTTGCCGTTCTCTTGTGATTTTTGAGCCAGTTTCCAGTTTTGTCTCTCGGCAGTCGACAGTATTTTCTTTGCGGTTATCTCAGTTTTGCACAGTTTTTGTTCAGTACAACTTATTCAGTGGTTTGAGTGCAGCTGATATTAGCAGTTTTGTTTCGACTATTGCAATGGACAGAACAGTTTTGAGAAATGTACATATCGCTCAGAATTCAGTTTCAATTGCTCCCAGTGTACAGTTGATAGACGAGCGTCCTTCCTCCGCGTCCACTTCAGAAGACTCTTCAATGCATTTCGATGAAACTGATACAGTTGCTACCTCACCTTTTCTACCAACCGTCTCTACAGACGTCCAAGATGTTCTTGCTCAGTTACGTGCTTCTGTTGAAAATTTTCAGGTTGAACTACTCGTGCATAAAGATGATGTGGATAAAATCAGAGAAACAATTTCATTGCACATCCACGACCTCGAGAGGAAGCTTACATAACGATTTGATGCCCACAACAGGACTCACAGGGTTCTTTTCAACAATGTTCGTCATGATATGCGAGATCATAAGAACCTCATGTCGCTGGACCTTAAAATATATCAACAGAAGGTTAGCAATCAAGTTGGTGCTGCTGCTCTTGATGTGGTTGATGTTAGCAGGGTGGTGAAAGAGCTGGACGCCAAAGTGGCTGCTGTGGCCACAGGCTTGGATGATGTTCGCAAGGACGTTGAGGCCACCAAGGAGGTTATCTCCCACCAAATTCTGGACTTTCGTGCACAGGCACAAGAAAATTACAATATTCTTACCGCCCAGCTGAGCGAACTTGTGGCTTATATTAATCGGGGCGGTAATGACAAAAAGGGGGAAGATAGTAGCAGCCAAGGTCCTCAACCGCCTCCGGATGATCAAGGCAGGCCTGGTGAAGGCAGTGCTAGCAGAGGTAGTTGATCTGGTGGTGATGGAAGGAGAAGAGGTGATAGTGACAGATCCTCAAAACGTAGACGCAGTGGAGAATCGCCACCACGTAATATAAGATATGGACCGTGTTGGCTTAGCGACGGATCCGGATCCCGTTTCCCGGGGCGTAGCAGAAGTTTAAAATTTTGCACTGGGAATCGGTCAATACATAACAATCAAAGCATTAAAACATACATAGGATGTTTTAAAGAAGTTACCTTGCTGGCGTCTAGGCGCCTGGCTCCGACCAGATTCATAGGGAATCTGGCACTTCAAAGGTAGGCGACGGTAGATCTCCTAATCCGGTCCACGACTGGAATCACGCCTCCTTCGTCAGTCTGCACTAGAAGAGCTGATGAATTTGTCACGAACGGAACCTCCTCATCGACGTGATCGGAACAAGTCCAACCACGAAGAAAACGGACGGCGGCGGGCGGCGGCGCAAGGTGGAAGTGGAGAGGGGGGCGGCTAGTGCTAGATCTAGGGTATGAGAGTTGTGTTGTGTGTAGCCCTAGACCAAGTCATGTATATAAAAGTGATACATGGGCTTGAACCAACCCAATGGGCCTGGGGCGGGCCCAGGTCGATATGAACATTTGGTTCATTCCTATCACCGTGGCTTCATCATAACTACGATCGACAATCTGATCGGACCGATCAACACAGTTTCCAAAACTGATTATTATGATGCGAAAACAATTTTTCAGACCACCTAGTCCAAAATTGCAGTTTAGCCCCTCAAGTTTCAAGGATAGTCAAACAAGCCCAAACTTTAGGGAAATTGCAATTTGACCCCTGTCGACATTTAGGAAGTCGCACTCCCTAAATACCTCCTACTATTCTCAACACATTGAGCTCAATTTCCGTGCTGGAATCGTGAATCCAGTACTTGTGTGACCCTCAATGGTTCAGGGATACAGCTAGCCGTGGGCTCACAACCATTGCGACTCCGAAATAACAATTTCGGACTGACCCATCGAATCATGGTAAAGCGCCTAGCAACATCGCCCCATGATCCCCTAGGTATCACTGATAGTGCCTGAAAGAACCAGTCGGTCATGGTTAGCGTACAGTACGGTCCTTTCAACACATATATCCCGATCAGATCAATGACCATTGGTACATCGAGAGTCGCTAGAGATCCAATAACTATGCATACATCTCGGAGATCAAATAATAACATCGCGTGTGTTACTAGGTAAACCCATTTACCTAAAACACATCTAGTACTCTGGCCAGAGATTTATCACACTATTATCTCCTCAGATAGCATAAGATATCCACGCATAAAAGCGAGCGGTAAATCCTCGACAACGAAGCATCGACTCCTACATGCATCGGGACCTCACCCAATCCCGCCACCTAATGACCCCAAATGAGTAGGTAAACAGGTCAAAGTGAGGCACCTATCATGTAGAGTCTCAATGACGGTTCGAGTAGTGAGGACTAATCAGTACAACCAAGACCTCGGACTTATCCACTCGACAAATGGTAACCACTTGGAAATTACGAACGAGGGTAGTTAGATAGATCACCAGGTCACTATCCATCTGCATGCTCAGAACATCACAATGTTCCCTACCAACGAAACATGGTACTTCACATCGCAGATGCTAGTCTCAAGCTCAGGCGGCCTTATCCTCATTTTGACGGCCCAATCGACTAGGAACGAGTTCAGAATACACAGTGACTATAAGATGTGTTTCATGATAGCCATCATATCCACTATCACATCTAACATACACTATGGTATATTCTAGGTCTTTATCCAACACAATTGTTAACATTATAACATAATGAAAATAAATAACGCCATAAAAGAAATGCGAATTTCATAAATAAAGATCGTTATACACAGAGTCAATAAAACCCACACGCCACAAGTTGGCTAGTTGGGCATCTACTCTAACAATCTCCCACTTGCCCTAAAGCCAACTACTCATCAGACGCAGTCCCATTGTTTCACGATGTTTTTCAAACAATGGTCCTGGAAAGGGCTTCGTAAGTGGATCAGCAATGTTGTCTGCAGAGGCGACTCTCTCGACTGCTATGTCACCTCTAGCCATAATATCCCGGATTATGTGGTATTTCCTCAGTATATGTTTGGATCTTTGGTGAGACCTAGGCTCCTTTGCTTGGGAAATGACACCCGTGTTGTCGCAGTACACCGGGACTGGACCAACTCCTTCAGGGATTACGCCCAACTCTTGGACAAAATTCCTTATCCAAACCGCCTCCTTAGCAGCAGCCGATGCTGCGATGTACTCAGCCTCAGTGATTGAATCCGCGATGGTGTCTTGCTTGGAACTCTTCCTAGAGACAGCACCACCATTGAGCATGAATACAAATCCAGAGGTTGAATTCGAATCATCCACGTCACATTGGAAGCTATAATCAGTGTATCCTTCCAATTTCAGTTCACCACCCCCATAGACCATGAATATATTCTTAGTCCTTCGTAAATACTTAAGAATATCTTTCACCGCCTTCCAATGCATTTGGCCGGGGTTGGCCTGGTAGCGGCTCGTGACACTTAGAGCATATGCAACATCCGGTCTAGTTGAGATCATGCCATACATAATACTACCTATTGCCGAGGCATATGGCACATGGGTCATACTCTCTATCTCCTCATCAGTCTTCGGACACATAGACTTAGATAGAGTGACCCCGTGGCACGTCACATTGGAAGCTATAATCAGTGTATCCTTCCAATTTCAGTTCACCACCCCCATAGACCATGAATATATTCTTAGTCCTTCGTAAATACTTAAGAATATCTTTCACCGCCTTCCAATGCATTTGGCCGGGGTTGGCCTGGTAGCGGCTCGTGACACTTAGAGCATATGCAACATCCGGTCTAGTTGAGATCATGCCATACATAATACTACCTATTGCCGAGGCATATGGCACATGGGTCATACTCTCTATCTCCTCATCAGTCTTCGGACACATAGACTTAGATAGAGTGACCCCGTGGCACATAGGTAGGTGTCCTCTCTTGGACTCTTCCATAGAGAACCGCTTAAGTATGGTATCGATGTAGGTGCTTTGGTGAGTCCGAGCATCCTTTTCGATCTATCTCGATATATCTGTATTCGAAGGATATAGGATGCTTCACCCATGTACTTCATCGAGAATCTACAAGACAACCACACTTTAGTTGACTGCAACATTCCTACATCATTCCCAATGAGTAGAATGTCATCAATATAAAGTACAAGGAATGTCACAGCATTCTTAACTACCTTCTTATACACACATGGCTCCTCGGGATTCTTGATGAAACAAAATTCCTTAATTGTTTCATCGAATCTCAGGTTCCAACTCCTCGATGCTTGTTTGAGACCTAGATCGATCTCTGAAGTTTGCATACTTTGTGCTCACTTCCTACAGATGTGAAACCCTCAGGCTGCGTCATATAGATCTCTTCCTTAATGTTTCCATTAAGGAACGTAGTTTTCACATCCATTTGCCATTTCATAGTCGTACCATGCGGCTATGGCTAGTAGGATTCTAATTGACTTGAACATTGCGACTGGTGAAAAGGTTTCATCATAGTCAACACCTTGCCTTTGAGTGTAACCTTTCGCGACCATTCGTGCCTTGTAGGTCAGTACCTTTCCATCAGGCCCAAGTTTTCTCTTGTATATCCATTTACACCCTATAGGAACTATTCCTTCGGGAGGATTAACAAGAGTCCAAACTTGGTTTGAATGCATCGAGTCAATCTCAAATTGCATTGCTTCAAGCCACAAATTAGAATCGGCATCGGAAATTGCCTCCTTGAAAGTTCTTGGATCACATCCAATAGTTTGATCACTTTGATCATCTTCGAGGAGGAAACCATATCTAACAGGAGTCCTAGGAACCCTTTCAGATCTCCTAGGTACGACCATTTCTGGTATTGGCTCTTGTGGTGCGGGAGATTCACTTGGTACTTTAGATGGTTCTCGAACCTCTTCGTGTTCTACTATCTTGCCTTTTGTATCAAGTAGAAACTCCCTTTCCAGAAAGGTGGCATTTCTAGAAACAAACACTTTTGTTTCATTGGGATAGTAGAAGCAGTATCCAATAGAATTCTTTGGATACCCAATGAAGTAACATAAGATGGATCTATTATCCAGCTTATCTCCCACTGTCTGCTTCACGTAAGCAGGACATCCCCAAATCCTCATGTATGAGTATTTGGGTGGCTTGCCCATCCATATCTTATATGGAGTCTTATCCACCGCCTTGGTGTGGACATTGTTCAACAACATTACCTCCGTTTCGAGCGCATAGCCCCAAAACGAGGTAGGAAGCTCAGTGAAGCTCATCATAGATCGAACCATGTCCATCAAGGTTCGATTACGACGCTCCGCTACACCATTGAGTTGTGGTGTGGCCGAAGGGGTCCACTGTGAGAGAATCTCATTCTCTTTAAGATAGTCTTCAAATTCAGCACTCAAGTACTCTCCACCTCGATCGGATCGAAGTGCTTTAATACATTTCCTTAACTTATTTTCTACTTCAGCCTTGAATTCTTTGAACCTTTCAAAGGATTCAGACTTGTGCTTCATTAAGTACAAGTACCCATACCTAGAGTGATCATCGGTAAAGGTGATGAAGTATGTGTGATCGTACTTAATACCAATGCTAAGTGGGCCACACACATCAGTATGGATCAAATCCAATAGGCCTTGAGCACGTTCAGGCTTGCCCTTGAAGGGTTGTTTAGTCATTTTTCCTTTGAGACAAGACTCACAAGTCGGTAGGGAGTTAATGTCCGACATATCAAACATGTCACTCCTAACCAATTTGTTCATCCTACTTAGGGAAATATGACCTAGCCTAGCGTGCCAAAGTTGTGCTGGGTTCAAGCTATCGTTTTTTATTTCAACTGTTGTTGTATGTGTTTCCACATCGCGAGTTGGAACTGCTTTTAATTATAAGGTGTATAGATCATTTTCGCGTTCCCCAATTCCAATCAAACATTCATTCTTGTATATATTGCAAATCGAATTAGCAAAATGACAAAAATATCCATCACTATCAAGCATAGAAACAGAAATAATGTTCTTTATTAATTCGGGAACAAACAAAACGTTTTTCAATAAAAACTTAAAATTCGAAGATAGAAACAAATAAACATCTCCTATAGCTACAGCAGCAACCCTTGCTCCGTTGCCAAGCCTCAAGTGGGTCTCACCCTCTCTAAGACATCGGCTTCTTGTCATCACCTGCAAATCATTGCAGATATGAGATCCACATCCGGTATATCAAGTACCCAAGAAGTCGAACAAAGAGACATATTTATTTCAATGTAGAAAATACCTTTTGCAGTTCACAACTGCTCGAGGTACTCCTTACAGTTCCTCCTCCAGTGCCCAGGCTTGTGGCAGTGGTGGCAAAAATCCTCAGACTTGTTTGGCTTGGAAGCCTTTGCCTTGGGCTTCTTGGCGGGCTTTTCCTCCTTCGCAGGGGCAGAACGCTTCTTACCCTTGCGTTTGGGCCCCTTCTTCGCTGAGGAAGAAGAGCCCAAAACGAGGACGGGCTTGTCCTTCTTTATGGTCCCCTCGAACACTACAAGCATGTTCACCACCTCTTCAAGGGTGGCATCCAGCTTGTTCATGTTAAAGTTGACCACAAAGGGGTCGAATGCAGCAGGGAGTGAGATGAGAAGCAAATCCACAGACAGCTCATGTGGAAGTGTGATGTCAAGGCCCACCAGCTTTTCAATGAGCCCAATCATGCGAACCCCATGCTCGCGGACCGAAGTCCCATCGCGCATGCGTCTCGTCATAAGCTCCTTGACAGTGGTGAACCTCTCAGTCCGATAGTTCTCCCCATACAGCTCCTTAAGATGAAGGTGTATGTCAGCAGCATACACCGTCTTCTCAAAGCGCCGCTGCATTTCGTTTGACATCGATTCCATCATATAGCATCGAGTCTTAAGCTCGTCATCCCATCATTTGTTCAGCTTTGTCAGCTCCTCAGGGTTGATATCGGTAGGGGCTTCCTTCGGAGGACTCTTCTCTAACGTGTAGAGAAGTTTCTCCGAAGCCAATACAATATTTAGGTTTCGAAGCCAGTCTTGGTAGTTCACACCAGTGCACTTGTTGCTATCCAGTATAGCAGCAAGTGGATTTTTGATCGAAGACATTATATGAGCAGTTTATACTGAAAGGAAAAACAGACATGCATTACTAGTATATATGAAAAACGCTAAGACAAAAAACAAGGTCATTAAGTTTTATGAATTACCCTCACACTATTTTAACGATTTCACCACCCTCTAATCAAATCGAGAAAGCAAGTTTCCTTAATGGGTACACAGAGTCCAATCAAGCGATCATGGTCCCGAATAATATCAGTCAACCATGACCCTCAAAAGGTAGAGCCCAATTGCAACCGGTGCAACCTCCATGTATTTACCTCACGTCCAGTAAGGGCCCAATAATATGATGCCGATTACTATCACGTGTCAAGATGACCCATCAATGTCTAGTTGTGAAGGACGGTCCCCTTAACGTCCTCAATAATATGAGCCAACGTTAAAGGGAGTTCCAACCAACTCACAGCGAGTGTCAATGACGTGTTCAATTTTCCGGCATGCATAACCCCATCAATAATATGAGCCGGGCTATGTATACGGGTAGCATCGACTTACACTCATTGTTGATGAAAGGTAGGAAAATTTAAACAAATTTAAATTCCCTTAGTTTATCGAATAAACTTTTAATCTTGATATTAATTTTAAATCATATTTAAAATGAGGGATTTTAATTTTGAAAATTCGGTGTCATTAATTTTAAATCACATTTTAAAATGCGGATTCAACAAACATATATCGCATATATAAAATTTGGGATGATCGATAGCGAGAGCTATGCGGTCCGTGGTTGCCAATGACGGACCTAGGTCCAGTCCTAGGTGAAATGCAGTATGCAATGCAATCCTATTACAATTGCTTCCAGTTTTATAAATCTTCGGTCTTCAATATCTTTGATAATCCTCTCCACCATCTTCAAAAGTCCTCCCACTAAATCTAATATTTACATTTAAATATACATGACACATTGGGATACAATTTTAAAGGGTGGGAACGGGCCATAAACCAGGCCCACTTTGTAAATGATATGAACAATATTACAACCAAAAATCGCAAAACCTAGCATACACCTAACATATTGGGCACGACTCTCGATCATCACAATCATGCAATCAATTCAAATAATTGACATAAATTAAATAATCAAAACAAATTTGATAATTTCCCAACAAAATCATATTTTAATTATAAAATCACATTTTATAAATAAAATCACATTTTGTCAATTTTAATTGCATCAAATTGGGTTTAAAACAATTTTAGGCCCAAAATCTCAAAAATTCCCAAAATCAATTTTGGTCCGACCAAAATGGCCCAATATCAAATATTGGCCCGAAAACTCCTTGGGCCGCCCGGGACAGGCCCGAAACAAACCCTAGAAGTAAAAAACAGTGTCGCAACACCGCCTCGGGTTCGCCGAACGGCGGCCTCACGACGGCACCCGCAACTTGCACAGCGTGCGGCACACTGCCGCACGCTACGCGCAGCACGGCCGGCCATCGGCACTGTAGCTGCGCGCTGCTACAGTGCCGCCGTGCGCACGCTACAATGCCGCCGTGCGCACGCTACAATGCCGCCGTGCGCACGCTACAATGCCGTTTTTTTTATTTTCGAAAAATTTGTGATTTGATGCAATAAGGCACAAATTATGTATTGATAGATCCGAGCCTTGGCTCTGATACCATTGTTGGCGCATTGGCGGATCCGGATGCCGTTCCCCGGGGCGCAGCGGAAGTTTAAAATTTTGCATCGGGAATCGGTCAATACAAAACAATCAAAGCATTAAAACATACATAGGATGTTTTAAAGAAGATACCTTGCTGGCGTCTAGGCGCCTGGCTCCGACCAGATTCACAGGGAATCTGGCACTTCAAAGGTAGGCGGCGGTAGATCTCCTAATCCGGTCCACGACTGGAATCACGCCTCCATCTTCAGTCTGCACTAGAAGAGCTGACGAATTTGTCACGAACGGAACCTCCTCATCGACGTGATCGGAACAAGTCCAACCACGAAGAAAACAGACGGCGGAGGGCGGCGGCGCAAGGTGGAAGTGGAGAGGGGGGCGGCTAGTGCTAGGTCTACGGTATGAGAGTTGTGTTGTGTTTAGCCCTAGACCAAGTCATGTATATAAAAGTTATACATGCGCTTGAACCAACCCAATGGGCCTGGGGCGGGAACCAGGTCCATATGAAAATTCGATTCATTCCTATCACCGTAGCTTCATCATAACTACGATCGACGATCTGATCGGACCGATCAACACAGTTTCCAAAACCGAGTATTATGACGCGAAAACAATTTTTCAGACCACCTATTCCAAAATTGCAGTTTAGCCCCTCAAGTTTCAAGGATAGTGAAACTAGCCCAAACTTTATGAAATTGAAATTTGACCCCTGTCGACTTTTAGGAAGTCGCACTCCCTAAATACCTCCTCCTATGCTCAACACATTGAGCTCAATTTCCGTGCGGAATCGTGAAGCCAGTACTGGTGTGACCCTCAATGGTTCAGGGATACAGCTAGCCGTGGGCCCACAACCATTGTGGCTCCGGAATCACAATTCCGGACTTGCCCAATGGATCATGGTAAAAGCGTCTAGCAACATCGCCCCATGATCCCCTAGGTATCACTGATAGTGCCTGCAAGAACCAGTTGGTCGTGGTTAGCGTACAGTATGGTCTTTTCAATCCATATATCCCGATCAGATCAACGACCATTGGTAAATCTTGAGTCGCTATAGATCCGATAGCTATGCATACATCTTGGAGATCGAATAGTGACATCGCGAGTGTAACTAGGTAAACACATTTACCTAAAACACTTCTAGTACTCTGGCTAGAGATTTATACACTATTATCCCCTCAGATAGCATAGGATATCCAGCTAAACCCAAGAAACTCCTTATCTCTGCAACATTCTTTGGTACTGGCCAGTCGCGAACAACTTCTACTTTAGCTGGGTCGACTTCTATTCCATCCTTAGAAATTATATGACCTATGAATGATACTTTCTCCAACCAAAACTCGCATTTTCTGAATTTAGCAAACAACTGCTTATCTTTCAAAATCTGGAGTACTGTTCTGAAATGTTGAACGTGCTCACATCTGGTCTTAGAATACACTAAGATATCATCAATAAAGACTACTACAAACTGGTCCAAAAATGGTTGGAAGACCCTATTCATTAAATCCATAAAAGCGATGGAGCATTCGTAAGTCCAAATGGCATAACTAAGAACTCGTAGTGGCCATACCTAGTTCTGAAAGCTGTTTTATACACATCAGTTGCCTTAATTTTCAGTTGGTGGTATCCCGACCTCAATTCGATCTTAGAAAACACTACTGACCCTCTCAACTTGTCGAACAGATCTTCTATCAAAGGTAATGGATACTTATTCTTAATCGTCAATTTATTCAACTCCCGGTAATCTATACATAACCTCAAACTTCAATCCTTTTTCTTAACAAATAAAACAGGGGCTCCCCAAGGGGAAGTACTTGGTCTAATAAACCCCTTCTCCAACAGATCTTGTATCTGTTCTTTCAATTCTTTCATTTCTGATGGAGCTAATCGGTAAGGTGGTCTAGATACTGGAGCAGCTCCTGGAATTAGATCAATTGAAAATTCCAGCTCTCTAGCTGGTGGCAGTCCCTGGATATCTTCTGGAAAAACCTCAGGGAATTCATTTACTACCTCTACGGTTAACAGCTGGGGTCTATCAGTCGCTGCTAAGGATGATATAATTCGAGGAACTCTATTAACATGTTTGGCTAAAAACTGAAATGAATCTTTCCCTGATGGGTTGACAGCTACTGCTCGTAGTTTAAAGTCAATTACTACCCCATACATAGTTAGCCAATCTATTCCCAAAATCATATCAAATTCTGGCATCGGCAATACAATTAAATCAGCAGTGATCTGATTCCCTTGAAGTTTAAGTTCTAAACTCCTAAACAGTTCATGCGATACCATCTTCCCTCCTGATGGTACCAATACACAATAGACTATCAATACTTTCTCTGACTGGATGGGCAATTTCTTAACAAACTCAGCAGCAATGAATGAATGTGTAGCTCCTGAATCTATTAAAGTCAGAGAAGGAAATCCAGCTATCAAAATTTCACCTGTGACAACGGTCGAGTCTGGATTGGCTTGTTCAGCTGTCATTACATAGGCACTGCTAGTCACCAGCTGTTTGGACTTTGGACAATATTTCAAAAAATGTCCGGGCATTCCACATTTATAGCAGACATTTTGTCCAAGTCTACATTGTCCCAGATGATTGTTGTGGCACTTAGGACATTCTGATCTATTATTACCAGTAGGAACAGAGCTAATAGGTTGGATTGGTAGAGGCTTTTGCTCATGAGGCCTCTCCTGGTTCTTGTTTTGCTTCTTGAACGGCCTCTGGTCCTTCTGCTGAAAGGCTTGTCGCTTCTGATGCCTTTACTCATCAACATCTTTCCAATCCATTTCGATTTGCAGGGCTCTATCCACTGCTTCTCTGTAGGTCGTGGGCACAGATAGCCTAACATTCATTTTGAACATTGGCTTCAATCCTTCCACGAAGTGACTCAGTTTATCTTCTGGGTCACTTCCTATCAATGGCACAAAATAGCACCCTCTTTCGAACTTCCGTACATATTCCTGTACGGTTAAACTTCCTTGTTTGAGGGTCAAAAATTCCCTCTTCAATTCAGACCTCTTTCCAGCCGTGAAGTATTTCTCAAAGAATACTTGTTTGAAATCTGCCCAAGTAAGATTCAACAAATCCACAGACAATTTGGCTCCTTCCCACCAAATCATCGCATCCTCTCCAAGCATATAGATAGCGCACCTAGGACTATCTAAATCAGACATTTGAAGGTACTCAAAAATAACCTCCATGGATTTGATCCAACTTTCGGAAACTAGTGGATCAGTAGTACCACTAAATTCCTTGGGTCTCTGTCGTCTGAACTTCTCTTGTGATTATCATTGCTTGGTCCCCTGATGCTGCTTGATTGGCTATTTTCTCTATTGTTTTGTTCTACTAGCAGCCTTAACAGTTGTGTGATATTAGCATTATTATCACTATCAGTTTCTTCTAGTGGATTAATTCGTCTAGTTCTTCCTCTTCCTGACATTTTATATTCTATAGCCCGTAATCCACCACATACATTTATCAGAACATGCTAAAATAATTTAAAGACAATACTCTGAAAATAAACTCACAACATAGAGGAACAGACGATGAACTTTGATCCAGCTGATGGTGCGTGTGTTTATCTCAGGAACATTGCTCTGATACCATGTTGTGATGCCCGAACCCACGGGATCACGAATTGGGATAAATAAAAATTTTCGAATAAAAGGAAGGGCTGAAAGACAATTTGTTATAAGCTGTATTTCTTATAACTTTGAAAGAAAATGAAAACATGAAACAAAATCTAACAGATACTCAATTGCGCGCCAACTATTGGAAACATTTGCGGAAAAACATACTTTATTATAAATTACAATTGCGATTTACAACAACTGATATTCTATATAAATGTACAACTGTTGCAACTGATTTAATACAGTACATTCTAAAACAAAACAACATCAGATATGACACGGAAAACGCTGGCCTTTGACAAACAAACACCGCCCAGCAGCTGATTCAAGTTTCACCTTCTATTCGCTCTCCAGCTGTCGCACCTGCACCATTTTAAAAGCTAATGAGCCTAGGGGCTCAGCAAGTAAAACCTGAATAATAACAAGTTCAAATACGCAGGTGAACATCTGATCATACATAAGTTAAAGGAACATCAATGATCAATATCATTTTCTTTCGTAAACATTTCCTAACCATTCATTCTTTCTTTCATAAACTTGGAGACAGGGTATAATAGCCCAGATCTCAACATCAATATCATTTTTCCTTAGATTTATGGCTCAGAAGCTCTCCTTAGGTCCGTGTTGCACCTGATCAAGTGACTACTGATATCAGCCTTAGCCATTGGCTTCTTTGTGTTAGGGCAACCGACATATAGACGACTGCTCACCCTTCTCTTTGTGGGAGGGCAACTGATAGCTGCTCACCTCACCCATTATGACCGTCTGTTATCTTTGCCATAAATTTTAAAATAAACTTTTGTTCCTTTAACATTCTCTCTTTAAACTTTTTTTCTTAAAAATCCTCGGGTTCCATCATTTAAAACTCTTACTTCCACTTTTAAAAATTTACTGAGTATCGAATTCAGATTTTGGAAACATATCATTGAAATGAAACCAGTCGTAAGAGAAACCAGTCGCAATGAATAGGAACCAGTCGCAAGACAGGAACCAGTCGCAACAAAATGGAACAGTACTACGAAACAAAACAGATTTCTACTGTTCATGGGTTGTGCTAAAAGAAACCAGCTGCAAGGTCTTTTTACTAAAAACAAACGTATTACATGAAACAACGTCGTTGAAGTAGGAAGCAGACATAATGACAAAGAATATCTGCTAACATGAACAGTAACTATCTGTTGACAGCTACAACATAAGGAAACGACGTCGTTAGCGCATCAACCAGTCGCAAGAAAAGCGCTAACATACGTGAAACCAGACGTAAGGATTTTCGCTAAATAACCAGACGCAAGGAATAAGAACCAGTCGCAATGAGTAGTACTTTAGAAGTGAATAGTGCTACTGCTGGAATACTACAATGGAATGCAACTGCTGGAATGAACAGTGCAACTGCTGATTTTACGAAAACAACGCAACTGTTGAAATTTGACTTGATATTTGTAACATCAAAACAACAACTAGGCTATCAGCCGTTGCCTATTAAACCAGACTTTATACTGATTCAACTATAACTACCGATTACATAGTTATCAAATTCTGATATTACGACTACTGAAAGGAAGAACATTCATAAACATTATTGGATTAAACTCGAATCCTCAGTACTTTTAAAATCACAAACTTTCTGGAAAACATTTGGAAGCATCAAAACATCACATCTTTCTTTCCTCTTCTTGTATGAATTATTTTAAACATGAACTTTAAACATACTGTAACATATAGGCAAGAAGACTCAGAAAACATCAATATATGCTTTAAATGGTGAGTCAAGAATCAACTTTTACTTGCCTTAATCAAAGCTTTGTAACAGTAACCGATTCCTGCAGAAATCTTCTCCTTTAAGCAACGCACGAACTTCTCTGGAAAATATTTTGAAGAACACTAAAGATTTTCTTTTCAAATGATAAGGATCTTGCTTTCAAAACAGGTTTTTATATGAAAGGGATTAGTGGCATGCTACTTGTGAAATTAAGCATGACACACTTATAAAATTTAGTAAAATTCCCTTCCTCTCATTTTAATTTGTAAAACACCAAACCTTTTTCAAAAGAAATCATTTGTCCTCCTTAAAGATATTTTCAATCCCTTTAAAAACTGCTCGTGCATCACCCTTGGAGTCATCCACTGAAACCAGCTGCGTCACATCTATTTTCCTGAAATCATTGAAATCAGACAATGCATAACATTTCAACATGCCATTTTAAATCTATAAAATGAACAATATGCATAATGTGGTCCTATGGATTTTTGGGGCGTTACACGCTTGTAAAAATCATTTTAAGGTTTAAAAAATTTTAAATATAAGGAGTTCATTCAACCCCCATTTCTGAACTCCTAAGGCTGTTTTTGATCCATATTGATCCTATCAAACTTTCCCTCGGTGTTCCCCTCGTCTCCTTTCCGATCACGAATCATCTAAAAAAAATTTCTAAAAGACCTCATCATTATTTTAATTTAATTAAACACTAATGAGTAATCATAAAAAGGAAATAAATCAATACTATGAATAGAAGTAAATACTAAGGCATGCGATTTATGTAGAGAAATTCCTAAGCGTTACAATACTCCCCTCTTAACAAGAATTTTGTCCTCGAAATTCGAAAACATACCAAATAGATCTGGGTAGCGCTCCCTGATATCAATATTTACTTCCCATGTAGCTTCCTCATTCGAATGGTTCAGCCAACGGACTTTGACCATGGAAGTGGTCCGATTGCGTAGCTTCCTATCCTGTCTGCCAAGATCCGAGTAGCACGCTCCTCAAACGTCAGCTGTGGAGATATCTGTAGTGTCTCAACGCTCAGCACATGAGAGGGGTTCGGTACATAATTCCTGAGCATGGAGATGTGAAAGATGTTATGTACCGCTGCCAGGCTCGGTGGTAGTGCGACCCGATAAGCTAGTGTCCCCACTTTGTCGAGAATCTCGAAGGTTCCTATCTATCTGGGAGCCAGCTTCCCTTCATTTAAAAATCTCATCACGCCCTTCATGGGTTCTACCTTCACGATGGTCTCCTACCGAAAACTCCAGATCTCTCCATCTCAGATCAGCATAGCTCTTCTGCTTACTCTGCACGGTCCTCATCCTATCCCTGATCCTCAGTACTATGGCAGCTGTCTGCTGAACTATATTTGGTTCAATCTCCGCTCTCTCTCCGACTTCATCCCAATGAATGGGGGACCTACACTTCCTCCCATAGAGTGCCTCATAGGTGGCATTCCTATGGAGGCCTGAAAGCTGTTATTGTATGCAAACTCTACTAGTGACATCTTGGTCTCCCAACTACCATGAAAATCAATGGAACAAGATCGTAGTAGATCCTCCAGTCTCTGGTTCACCCTCTCAGTCTGTCCATCTGTATGTGGGTGAAAAGCGCTTCTGAACTGCAGCTTCGTCCCTAGTGAAGCATGAAGACTCCTCCAGAAAGCCGATGTAAAGCGAGCAAGTCTATCAGTGACTATCGAAACTGGTATCCCATGTAGTCTAAAAATCTCTATGATGTATAACTTGGCATACTACGGCATGGTGAAGGTGGTCTTCATCGGCAGAAATTTTGTTGACTTGGTGAGTCAGTCCACAATTAGCCATATAGAGTTCGAGCCTCTGACCGACCTCGGCAGTCCCAATATAAAGTCCATCGAAATATTCTCCTACTTTCACTCAGGAATAGGGAGTGGTCTCAGTAATCCAGCAGGTCTCAGATGCTCTACCTTGACCTGCTGACAAGTCAAACACTCAGACATAAATCTAATGATGTCTCGCTTCATACCTGGCCACCAATAGAACTGCTGTAGATCTCTGTACATCTTCGTACTCCCTAGGTGAATGGAGTATGGTGACGCATGAGCCTACATCATAATCATCTCTCTCAGTGCATCACCTGACGGAACCCAAAATCGACCTCCAAACTTCACAATCCCGTCGCTCACTGTGTAGATCCACTGCTATTCTATTCATCCCTAAGTATCCACTTCTGCAGCTGCTCGTCATTGGTATGACTATCACGTATGCTGTCTAATAGCGTGGATCGTACAGTCATCGAATTTAGTCTAGGCGCTCTCCCCAAAGTGTAGACCTCTAGCCCAAAATTCTGAATCTCCCTCTACAAAGACCCTGAAACTGTCAGATGTGCAATAACTATGGTCTTCCTACTCAAGGCATCGGCCACCACATTAGCTTTCCCCGGGTGTTAGCTAATGTCGCAGTCATAATCCTTCACCAACTCTAGCCATCTCTTCAGTCTCATGTTCAGTTCCTTCTGCGTGAAGAAGTACTTCTGGTTCTTGTGGTCGGTGAAGATCTTGCACTTCTCTTCATAAAGTTAATGCCACCAAATCTTAAGTGCAAACATGTCTGCTGCTAGATCCAGATCGTGTGTCGGATAATTCTTCTCATGTGTCTTCAGTTGTCTCGAGGCGTAAGCAACTACCTTTTCATTCTGCATCAAGACTGTGCATAGGCCTAGCTTAGACGCATCAGTGTAAATCACGAAGTCTCCTTGCCCTGATGGCATAGCTAAGACAGGTGCTGAGATGAGAGCTTGCTTCAAAGTATCGAAGGTTTGTTGGCACTCCAGGCTCCAGATATACTTGGCATTATTCTTCGTCAACGAAGTCAAGGGCACCAATGGAGGAAAAGCCTATGATGAATTTTTTATAATAACCTGCCAACCCTAGAAAACTGTGAATCTCATATGCGTTCCTCGGAACTGCCCATTCTCTGATTTCCTCTACCTTAGACGGATCTACCTCCACACCTCTACTAGAAACGATGTGCCCAAGAAATATCACTCTCTCCAACCAAAACTCACACTTACTGAATTTTGTGTATAACTTCCGCTTCCTCATAACTCCCAAATAGTCCGCATATGTTGGCTGTGTTCCTCCCTGCTCCTTGAATAAATAAGTCATCAATGAAGACGATGACAAACTGGTCAAGGTATGGCTGAAATACGCGGTTCATTAGATCCATGAAGACCGCTGGAGTGTTAGTCAATCTAAAGGGCATAACCAAGAACTCGTAATGCCCATAGAACGTTCTGAATGCCGTCTTATACACATCAGAATCCCTCACCCTCAGCTGATGGTATCCAGATCGCAGATCTATCTTTGAGAAATCGAAGCTACCTGCAACAGGTCAAAGAGATACTCTACTTGTGGCAACGGGTACTTATTCATAACAGTCACTGCATTCAGCTCCCTTCAATGAAGACGATGACAAACTGGTCAAGGTATGGCTGAAATACGCGGTTCATTAGATCCATGAAGACCGCTGGAGTGTTAGTCAATCTAAAGGGCATAACCAAGAACTCGTAATGCCCATAGAACGTTCTGAATGCCGTCTTATACACATCAGAATCCCTCACCCTCAGCTGATGGTATCCAGATCGCAGATCTATCTTTGAGAAATCGAAGCTACCTGCAACAGGTCAAAGAGATACTCTACTTGTGGCAACGGGTACTTATTCATAACAGTCACTGCATTCAGCTCCCTATAATCATTGCAAATCCTCTTACTCCCATCCTTCTTGTTCAAAAATAGAACGGGTGCACCCCAAGGGGATACTCTCGGACGAATAAACCCCTTATCCAGCAACTCCTGAATTTGCTCCTTCATCTCGATGGGAGCAAGATGATACGGTGCCTTAGAGATCGGCACGGTACCTGGCAACAACTCAATAGTAAACTCCACCTCTCGCTCCGGTAGAACTCCTGCAATATCCTCTGGAAAGACGTCTGAAAGTGACGGGCTCTCTGCTAAAGCAGTCATCATGATGCTGTCTAAGAACGACGGACAACCGCTATCGATAAGATTCCTCGCATGCATGAAAGATATAAGTCGAGGCTTCCTCATGCCTCGAGCCGCCGTGAAAACAAATTACTCTCCTCTAGGGGATCTAAGCTTCACAGTGCTGCCCTAGAAGTCAATTACGGCTCGATAACCTGCTAGCCAGTCCATCCCAAGAATGATATCGAACTCTGACAAATGGAACACAATTAGATCTAAAAAACGGTACAAACCCTGTAGCACCATCTCAAGATTCCTAACGATGCTGGCCATACGTAGCTCCTCTCCAGATGGAATTGTCACCAACATATGCTCCATCAAGCTCTCCCGAGTAATATCCATCCGTTGTACAAACTCCTCAGAGATGAAAGAGTGTGTTGCCCCTGAGTCAATCAAGGCTCTGGTAGGTACTCCTAATACAACTACTCTACCCGGTAGACATTACACATGCTTATAATTGCAACCATACTATTGGCAAACCATGCACAAGTTCTATTCATAAAATATCACAGGTATACAATCTCATGTTCGAAAGAATCAAAGCGGTATGCATAAGGTTACCTGTGAGCAGTGTGGTGTCTGGATCCGCCTCTTCAGCCTGCATCACATACACTCTCCCAGTGGCAGCTGTGATTGTTGTGGGCAATCGTACGATACGTGACCCGGCTTCTTGCGCTTGTAGCTGACTCTAGCTCCATTTAATCATTTTCCTGCATGCTGGTGTCTGCAGTATTGGCATGTGGGCTTCTCTATCAATGGCCCGGGTCTCGGCACCTGCATATTTTGTGGTCTCCTAGAATGCGCAGGCGTCTCACTGTCCCTATCAAGTCCAATCAACACCAAATTTGCATGGAATAATAACTGCTTAAACGAAATTATACTAATCCTATCCTTGCTGCCTCTGAGGTCCAGTAAACGGCCTCTTGGCCGGAGTCTGTTGCAGAGGCTGCATCTGGAAGGGTCTCTTCTTTTGTGCTTCTGTGCGGATGTCCTTTAGTGTCTGCTCGGACCTGAAAGCTCTCTTGACTGCATCGGCAAAGTCAGTGGGGTTTGCCATCAAAACATCCCTACGGATCATGGGGTTTAGACCATCAAGGAAGTGCTGTAATATCTCCACAGGATCATCGGCAATAAGGGGCAAGAAGTGGCAGCCTCTATCAAACTTCTTGACGTACTCCGCGACGGACATGTCTCCCTGTCGGAGGTTCCTGAACTCTCTCTTCAGCTTTTCCTGTATGTCAGGGGTGAATTACTTGCCGTAGAATAGTTTCCTGAATCTAGCCCAATCCTGTATTTCTGGATCCACAGTCTTCTCTGCTCCCTCCCACCAGAGAGCAGCATCCCCCTTCAGTTGGAATACAGGGGAACTCACCCTAGAAGCATCCTCAAGCCTCATGTAACGGAAGATGTTTTCCAGAGATCTGACCCACTCCTCATCAACAAACGGGTCAGTGGAGCCCGATAACTCTGGGTGTCCCAAATTCCTAAACTTCTCATAAGGTAGCTCCACCCGTGTTGCCTATGAAGTACCCGCATTCTGCAGCAGAATCTGTGCAAGTCCCACAAGGACCTTCTCACTAGAGCTCAGAGGGGGTGGCGGTGGTGGTGTCTTTGGTGGGGTCGCTTGGCGTCTAAGAAGCATCTGGGGTGTGTGACAATATTCACTATTTAATTTCAACATGCCTTAATATAGTAAAGTCATTTAAATAACCAATCTCATAATAATAATATAAATACCTCAATCTCATAAATACATCAACACCTCAAGATAATAGGCATCCAATAACAATAAAGAAATTGTTATCTAAAGCAGTTAATCACAAGGACTTACACACTTCGAGGTGAGACTCCTTGAGTTTCTTGCAGTCGGCAGTAGGCACAACCATGACCAGAACCTGTCTTTGATACCAACTGTTACGTCCCAGATTCAAAAACTGTCCCCATTGTACCAACACTGATCATTCCAACGTGTTTTGTCCTCACTCGCACGCACCCTGAGAAACTACCCAGGGGGTCACCCATCCCAAAATTGTCCCAAGTCAAGAACACTTAACTTTGGAGTTTTTAAGTGATGAGCTCCCGAAAATAAGATGCACCTTGATGGTATGAGTAGTACCAATTAAATCCGATAAGCCTTCCTCAACTAACCTCAATAAATTTATAACTTCCCTATCTCGTAATCTCTCTCATTCCGATGTGGGATCGGTTCATTCAAGTGCCCCTTCGCCTCTAAAATCCTACCAGGAGCCGCTCATTGTTCGTGCAACCTATTGGCACCGACGATCACTCCCCGCCCTCTTTGAGCCCCGGGAGTCACACAAAGTGATGTTGAGAAAATATTTTAAGGTTTGAATTATAATTTTAAAGAATGTTTATTCCACATTTTATTTCAAAAAAAAATTGAGTACGGTTCGTCTCATTACTATAGTTCTCATCGTGGGAACTTAAGTTATATACTTAGACATTGACCAAGCGTTAGCTATTTCCAGACACTCAGATATTTCGTTTTCTCTTGAGAGCCCTCATCACTGTTCACCCAAACCTTATCATTTGGATAACAGGCGGTAGATGGCTCATCTTGGAGCAAGGTTGGTATCCTTGGACTACTCTCTCCAAACCTGCCTTTTCCAACGATTTTTTCTTCGCTTCAGATAACATCAATTTGTACGTGTTAGTCTTCATTCATAGCTTTTTTTAGGACCATATTTAGTTTGTCAGAGTAATAGTTGAGCTATTATGAGTGGATTTACCCTAGGCCGTATTCTGGTTAATTTCCCCGAGCTGATTTCTTTCAAAGGAAACAGATTTTGAGATGTTTTAGTTATTTCCAGTTCAGAGTGTTCGGAATTTTGTGGTGTAGCTTCCCGAGCTGCTGGAGCCTCTTGTATTTTTGGTGTGATTTCTCCACCTAGTTAGTTAGAGTGCTGGTTTATGCGCCATGTGTTGTTAGTTTCCTGAGCTGTTCGTGCAGTGGATTTTTGTCGAGATTTATCTATCTCGTTGGCCAGTGCATTAGTGTGACGTATTTGGTAAGATTATGATCAAGTATATATTGGAATTGGTATTTACCGCTTTCGTAGAGTATCGTAATGTGCTATGTGTTGAATATATGATGTTGCTTGTGTTTAAACTGACATGTAATTGTGCATATATTAGTCATGGCATTGAGCATGTGCATTTGCATATTGAGCCTCGATATTTCTTCTCAGTTGATGCATTTATATGCTTTGCTTTGCGTTGGACGTTCTCGGGATGCCGCTAATAACCATCGCATTACAAGTGCTTTTCCATGTGTGGATCCTATTTCAATAGGAACTTGATGAGTCTATCAACCTACACGTATTGCTTTTGCTGCTATATCGGGAGTTACTCCACGTATTGCTTGACGTAAAACAGATAGTGGATTTGATTCTGCCTTTTGTTGAATTTTTTTCATGGCTTTGTAGATAATTTGATAAGCCAATGATGTTTTTCCGTGTTTCATAATACGGTTAACCAACATATTAACTAATCTATTACGATAAATTGGTTCATATTTTGCTGTTTTTACTTCTACAGTACCTCGACGTGAAATGAGCGCGAAAGGGGTTTAAGAATCAATTTTCATTTTATAAGGGCTAAAATCACTTGTTTTTGCTTTTTTTACCCCATATTGTAGGGTGGATCTCGAAAGATATGAAGATCTAACTCCAAGCTGCACATAAGAATTTCATCAAATACGGCTTTCCACAGAATTCTTTATGTATCTGTGAGATCGAGTATGGAATTTTGTTTTGCTGTTTTACTTCTACAGTACCTCGACGTGAAATGAGCGACGGTAAAGGGTTTAAGAATCTAATTTCTATTTTATAAGGGCTAAAATCACTTGTTTTTGCTTTTTTTACCCCATATTGTAGGGTGGATCTCGAAAGATATGAAGATCTAACTCCAAGCTGCACATAAGAATTTCATCAAATACGGCTTTCCACAGAATTCTTTATGTATCTGTGAGATCGAGTATGGAATTTTGTTTACTCACTTTAAATTGAGTATCCGTTTTCCTCCCTTCCCTGCTAAGATTGGAAATCCTTTATTTTACATATCCATAAATTTTTGTACTCTCGTGGAGTTGTTTTATGTATTTTACTTACGAGGGATATTAGTGAGGATGCACTGGGTAGCTCCCGCCCCCTCAGCTTGCTGTGGCCTGGATAGGTGGTGGTTGGTGGTTGTAGTGCACCTTTGTTTGCCGTCGCGGCCGGGCGGGTAGCGATTGTCACTCTCGACAATTAGCCGCATTTATTTTTCGTTGGGAACGCCCGGGTAGCTCCTGAATTCCCAATGATGCTGCCACATGTTGTTATTGACCATTTCGTTTGGCCTTCGATTCGTACCCGATGTTCCTTGCCTGGAGTTATATTGTTGAGTCATTATCGGGGGATGTCATGAGTAGTTGTTGCTGTAATTGACTTGACGTTGTTGTTGTTGTATTTTAATATACTTGGTTTTTTAACTGGGATATTGGATGCTGTTTATTATCTGGCTTTCTGCAAATATACTTGATTTGTTAACTGGGATATTGGATGCTGTTTATTATCTGGATTTCTGCAAGTATGGTGAGCATGTTAGCTGTGCATTTGGTTGCATTAGTTTTAAATGATCTATTATATTTATTTTGAGTATTCGAATATTTTTACTTGATATTTGTATCAGGTCAAAAAGAAAATTTTAACCTGCTTTTAATCTTCCGTATTAATCATTAATTGTGTGATTAATCTCTAATTATGAGCATCGGGCCAGACATGAGATCCATGAGGATCACTGGAGCATTAGTCAACCCAAACGGCATCACTAAGAATTCGTAGTGACCATAGCAAGTCCGAAATGAGGTCTTACGTAAATCCGCCTCCCTCACCTTCAAATGGTCGTACCATGCTTTGAGATCTATCTTTTGGAATACTGAGGCTCCCTGCAACTGATCAAATAGGTTCTCAATAGTCGGAAGTGGGTACTTATTCTTCACCATCACCGGACATATCACCCTGTCGCAGGTTCATAAACTCCCTCTTGAGCCTGGCTCGTGCCTCCTCGGTGAAATACTTTCTGTAGAATAGTTCTTTGAACCCCCCCAGGTCAAAGTGTAGCGCCCCAAAATCCCAAGAACCACAAATTGTTTAGCCTTTATTTTCCAAGGGCTGTTTAGATTTTGAGTATTCAGATTCTAGTTTAAATCTGATTCCTTCTCTTTTTCATATTTGAAGCAACGTCCAGAATATTCCGGAAGGATTTCACCCAAGCACAAACCTAAAATAATCCAGAAATGTTTCCTTTCGAAAATAAAATAAGTTTTTGGATGGGAGCTATGTTTTTAGTAAAATGATGTATCAAGATTATAAATCAAAATAGTAGTAGGGACCTTTAACAAATCTTTTGAAAAATGACAAAGGAGTTGGCACGACAGCCATGCCTACTCAAGTATTTTTTTACCTACTACTCAATCATTATCCCTTGCATAAAACTGATTTACGTAAGCCTCTGGATTCATTTGGTGCAGAAAAACTTTTAGTTCTTCAAAGTTAAGTAGATTTTCCAGTGTGCTTGAGGAGACTTTCCGCCGCGATCATCTGTACATTGCGATCTTCGTTTCAGGCAAGTAAATCTGATTCTTGCTGCATTGTGGAAAACATATATTGCATCGTTGTTTTCTGTGTATGCTTGCCTGTTCAGTTTCAGTTCAGCTTACGTTAATGTTAAGTTCAAGTTATGGATTCATTGCTTTGATGCTTTAGTTTTGAGGAAACTCACCTGAAAATTTTAACCAGCAATGGTGTTTTTAAAATATACTGAGTCGTACAGATTCCAGGTAAGAAATCCAAGAGAAGTTATTGTTGTTCCTAGATACTGTGAAGGTTCTGGACATTGAATCTAAACGGATAGGCAACAATGGTTCGATCGGGATCAAGTTCTGGTTTGATAACCGAAGCTAGTTTGTTTAGGATCTGTCTGAGTCGAAGCAGTATTTCGTGTTTCTAACCAAGTTGTTTCTATGCGTAACTGTGTTCTTAACCAAATCTGTTGTTGGGTTGCTCACAGCTGAGTAATCTACCAAGTCTGAAACACTTGCTATAAGCTCCTATTATCGTTTTCGCATTAAGATTTGTCTTGTTTAGTCAAATCTGTTTTTCTAAGAACCAAGATCTGTTTCTACTATTCATAAGCCGTGTCCACTAGCCAAAGCTGTTGCTCACATCTGTATGCCTATACCGCACCTAAGATCTATTCAGATAACCAAAAGCTGACCTTTGCGCATGACATTTGTTTTCCAGTGAGAACTGTTTTCCCGAGAGATCAGTTTTCACGAAATCTGATTTCCTAGAACCACGTCTGTTAGGATAAAATTTATAGTTTTGGTGATAACAAAAAGTCAAGTTAAATTTGGACTTTCGGACGTTGATTGAGTATCCAGACGACAAGTCTATTTAGATGATGAGATTACGGGGTTTCAGTAGTTGGTCTTCATTCAGTAGATGGGTTATTCAGACGCAAGGTATTCTCTCAGTTGAATTTTCAGTCGACAGGTAATCCAGACGAGAGCTACAGTAAACCAGTCGTTGGGTAATTCAGATGCTAGCTACAGTGAGTTGCATATCCAGACGAGAGCTACAGTAAGTTGCATATTCAGACGTTGGCTACAGTGAAGAAATTTTAGACGCAGGGTATATTGATTCAGACGTGAGTTTTTACAATCAGACGCAAGCTACAGTGGATCATGTATCCAGTCGCAAGCTACAGTAGATTATTCACTCAGACGCAAGCTACAATAAATTGCATTATCAGTTGATGGAATATATAAACCAGTCGGGAGCTACAGTAATTTGTGTAACCAGTCGCTGATACTTGGTGTTTGCATATAGCAAAACTACGTCGTTTAAATAAGTTAAAACGACAGCGTTTAGGTTAACGCTAGAAATCAGTCGTTGGGCTATGCATGTATCCAGTCGTTGGAATAACGCACATGTTAAGGCAATCAGCAGTTGCATACTTTCACATATTCCAGTCGCAACATCCTAAACAACGATGAAGGAATTTCTGGCGCAAGCGATAAAATTCAATTACGATCATACACTCAAATTGGAAAAGATCAACAGAATCGTACAATTGGCTGGAATTGAGGAGACAACATCGGTACTATTTTGGGTAAATAGTACATATTTACAGAGGTTGTTACACGGTTATTGTACAAATATGGAAGGCGACAAATTTGCTCTGACAGTGTGCATTTTACCTTGTAGTGGAGCGGAGTATACGATTACAAGATTATCAGAATTTCAAAAAGGATTTTGTTTCCTTAGCTATTCAAATGACCGTTTAGCGAAGACTATAAATACCAGCAGCTTGAATTGAAGAAGCATCTTTCGCTCTCACTAATTGCTGAAACTCTGCCAAATTGCTTTCTGAGCTATCTCATATATTGAAGTTATTCTCAAAGCTCAAAGATTCGAAGAACACAACCGTTTCTATTCATTGATATACCTTCGAGTCTATCTTCTGGTTACTTTTCTGTAATCGAGTTTCATTGTTGAAACCAGAATATTTTACAGTCTCACATATGGTGCATTTCACTGTTATATCTTTGATTGAGTCTGTAACAAACGCGCTATCAAAAGTCGTTTGAAAATTATACAAGTGTTGTAAAAACAGCAGCTACGACTGCTTCGTGAAGTTAGTGGTGCTAGGAGTTCATACAAGTGAGGCTTGTGTGACTGGGTGTGTGCAGAAGACCTATACAAATCAAAGCTTCTAGTGGATCCTTCCTGAAAAGGAAGAAGGGGAGACGTAGGATATTTATATCCGAACTTTCACAAACAAACTCTGTACTCTTACTCTTTACATTACGCATTTATTCATTGAGTTATCTGTTCACAAATTAATCGGCCTTTTTCCGCACATACTTTGTTGGTCGAGAGATTTGATTAAACTGAGATCCTTAAATCTGGTAACTCAGATTTAATTTAAGAAGCGCTTGTAAAACTATTTTAAACGATTTTAGAAAATTTAAAATCAAAGGAGTTTCCATTTAACCCCCCCCCAGATTTAATTTAAGAAGCGCTTGTAAAACTATTTTAAACGATTTTGAAAATTTAAAATCAAAGGAGTTCATTTAACCCCCCCCCCCTTCTGAACTCCTGCACTTGTTTTGATCCTATTTTGGGACTATCAATTGGTATCAGAGCCTGCGTATCTCAGTATTGAACAGTTGTATTTTGTGCTTTGTCTCATATATTAAAATGACTTCTCACAACAAGATTCCTATGTTTTCCAGAGAAGATTATGACGATTGGAAGATACGCATGCAAGCGCATCTGGCTGCTCTAGATGATGAAATGTGGGTGGTCCTCACTGAAGGGCCGCTGAAGATTATGAAGCCTAATCTAGCTTTTGCTATATCCAATGGCGAGCCTCAATTCCTTGAGAAGGCCAGACATGAATATACAAGTGAAGACAAAAAGAAAGCCAACTTGGATAATGTGGCCAGGGATATCCTTTGCAAGATGCTGGACAAGGACAAAAACATGTTCAACAAAATCAAAACCTGCACCACAGCTAAAGACATTTGGGAAAAGCTGACTCAAATCTATGAGGGAAGTGACGAGACGTAGGAGAACAAGCTGACGGTTGCTCAGCAGAAGTATGAGTCCATCAAAATGAAGGATGGAGAAAAAATGACAGAGTTTGATGACCGATTCAGTGCCGTGGTGATTGAACTAAACAGTTTGGGCAAAGAATACAGCAACAGAGAGTTGGCGCTGAAGGTGATGAGAGCGTTGCTCAGCGAGTGGGACGTAAATACGATGGCGATGAGGGAATCAAAGGACCTGAACCAGCTAGAACTTCACGATCTATTTGCCAACCTCAAAGCTTCTGAGTTCGAGTTGGAAACAAGAGCAGAAGCTGGTCCATCTACCTCTCAGCCGACGAAAGCATTGGCAGCAACTACTACTGAACAGTGCTCTCCAAGCACAAGCAAGACAGCTGATCAACTCAGCACCGACTTCATGTCCCTCTTCGTTAAGAAGTTTGGGAAATACTTGAGAAGATCTTTTAACCCTTCCTCTCCTTACAATAATTTTCATAAATCTGATAAAGCTTCTTCTGATATGAAATGTTATAACTGTGATCGTCCAGGGCACTTTGAAGCTGATTGCAACAGGCCCAAGAAGGAAGAAAGATATAGAAGAGATGAAAAGGAGGATCGAATCAGAAGGGATGAGAAGAGTGACGACAGATCCAAGGATGATAAGAAGACAGCTGAAAGATACAAAGAAAGATCTAAGGATAGGCGGATGAGAGCAAGAGCTGATAAGAAGCCTAGCAGAAAGTACGATCGAAAGGTGCTGGTTGCTGAAGAAAGCACCAAAAGCTGGGCAGATACTGACTCAGACTCACATCCAGCAGTTCTTCATCAAGTGACAGTGAACAATAGGAGGTTCACTGCCTAATGGCTGACCAAACATCTGACGATGAGGTATTTGACTTCTCCAACATTGAATTTACACGAGAAGACCTTGTCAGTGCACTTAATGACATGGTCAAAGAGTACAGGAAGCTTTCTCACTCATTTGAGGAAATCAAGGCCGAAAACATAAGTCTGAAAAATAGTTCGATTGAATCAAGTTCTGAGGAGCTTGAGGATATTGACAGTTTGAAGACTGAGTTGAGTAAGCTGATGATAGAAAATGATTTGTTGAGAAATGAATCCAGTGAGCTCAAGGCTGAAGTTGAAAAATTAACTAAAGAAATGAGCTCCTGGAACCAATCGGCTCGTGCTCTCCACAAGCTGCAAGAAATCCAAAAATCAGTATACGATAGAACTGGTTTGGGCTTCAGTAGTAGTGAAAGCAGTGAAGGAGAAACAAGTACTCAATCACAGCCGGCACATGACAAGTTCAATAAGATGAGCTTTGTCAAAGCCAACGTCATATATGACTGCTATGAGTCGATAACATTTGATGACCAGAACTCTCCAAAGTTGAACGATAATGGAAACGCTGGTATCGGTTTTCAGAGACCTGAGAATTCCAAGCCCAGACGGCTAAAGAACAAGCTGGACAAGGATAAAGCGAAAGCTGGTTCCAAGTTTTTTGTTCCCAACCAGCCGAGGCGTAATTCAAGGAAGGAAAAATCTGGTTGGACAAAGGCTCAGCCGAGGAGAGATCTAAGTGGTCAGAATATGAAATCAAAACTCAACATATCTCACAATTATGCACAGACCCTTAAGGATACTTATACTGGAAAAACTATCAAGGTAATTCAAGTATGGGTCCCGAAAAGGGGTAATCCGATCTGGACCCAAGTAAAATTGGGTACCAAAAGCTGGTTTTATGATTGCAGGATAACAGGTACGAACCAGCTGATGTATCAAACTTGTGGTACCTGGACAGCGGCTGTGCAAGACATATGACAGGAAATCGAAAGCTGCTATCAGACGTCATTCCACACAAAGGCGCAAAGATAGTCTTTGGTGATAACGCATACGGTAACACTGTGGGTAAGGGTAAGCTTATCCACGGTAACATATCTATCTCAGACGTTCTAGTTGTTGATAATCTTCGTTATAACTTGATTAGCATTAGTCAGCTGTGTGACAAAGGTTACATAGTCCAGTTTCAACAACACTTATGGATCTGTTTACACAGATCCTGATTAAGTTTTGAATTACACAAAACTTATTATTGTGTTACTAACATATCTACGTAGTGCGCAGAAGTAATATTAGGAATCTGGATGAATGTGACTTAAAGAGCAGTACCGTGAGGAAATCAACAGAAGTATTGAAAATAAGTTAAAGCAGCAACTGGAGAAGTATGATTCGATTCAGTTAAGGAGAAGAGAAGAAGAAAATTAGCATATCAAGTAAAAAGGAAGACAAATCTATTATGTCTTGAAGGAACGCGAAGAAGAAACAAAATCTGGAACACAATTAAATAGAAGAAGCAAAGAAGTTTGTCCAGTCGAAGAGAACAAGAAATTTGTGTATCGAGGAGAATAAGAGTCTGGATTAGAATATCAGTAGTTGCAAACAGATACATCGCGAAGATATCAGAACATAAAACAGGGAGACGCTGTGTTGAAAAGTTCCAGACGCACAAAAACCAGATGGCGCTAAGGAAACTAAACCAGATGCGGCACAAAGAATTATTGAGCCAGTCGCAACACAATGAAGCTGAAGGAAATATCCAGACGCAGCGTTGTAAAGGAATTAAACCAGACATTGGCTACAGGAAGAAATTATACCAGACGCAGAAAGTTGAAATAACCAGACGCTGAAAAGTTAACAAGAAAACCAGACATAACAGAGTTTAAAAAAAAACTAGACGTTGCAAGATGAAGAGCAGAAGAAGAACTCTGTAAAGTCTGGAAGAAATATTCAGAAGATTAACTAAAGTGGAAGCAGAAATATTGGTCGCAACAGAAATTGAAAAGATGATCCAAACGCTGCATTGCAAAAACCAGATGCAAAGTTGAAGGAAGAAAAACCAGTCGATTGGATTACCAAACGCAAAGAAGAAGGAAGAAAAACCAGTCGACTGGATTACCAGACGCAAAGAAAAAGGAAGAAAAACCAGTCGACTGGATTACCAGACGCAAAGAAGAAGGAAGAAAAACAGTCGACTGGAATGAAATGGAACCAGACGCAGATTAATTCCAGACGCAGCAGTAGCCAAAGGAAATATCAGACGCTGAACAGAAGGAGAAATTCCAGACGACTGGATTACAAAATTACAAACAGAAGCTGTGAACAATTTGGAACCAGACGCTGCACAGAAGGAATAAATCTGGCGTTGCATTGCACAGGAAATTAACAGCAGTTAATTTGGTTCAGACTTTGAAGAAAAGAAAATGATCGAACAGCAAAATCTTGATTTGGAAGAATTTGGTTCAGTCGAACAGAAGAACATCAGAATCTGGTTAGAAAAGTTGAGCAGAAGAAATATGAAGAAAAATCAGACGTGAAAGAACAAAGGCAAGCGAAATTAATATCAGAAGAAGTAAATCGATTGAGATGTCGAACAGGAAATAGTAGTTGCAACAGCTGTTGGAATAAATTAATTGTGGGAGCAATCAGTAGTTGCAACAGCTGTAGGAACAAGAAGTTGACAGCATTTGAGAAACAATAAAGAAATAGAAGAAAAGCTAGTGGAACATGTAAGCCAAAACAGAAGATGACAAAAAGCCTGCAAAAGAAAAGGACACAAGGACAATCCCTGTCGGTATTTTACAAGACATATTTTGAACGGGAAGAAAGTGTGTCAAACGGAAAGAAATTAAAACAGCCATATATATACAAGAAGCACTGTTGAAGAAAAGTGATTTTGAGGATTTTGACAGAGTGCAAATTACAGAGGGAAGAAAAATAGAAAGACGAAGTAATCGACCGCCATTAGAGAGGAGCTTTCACGAGAGTCGATTGCTGAGTCTTTACCAGCTATTGAAGAGCATTTTCCCAGTGTGTGAGATTTATCATTTGTGAGTTGAGCGATACACTGTAAAATCTCACACACACAGATTTATTCGCATATTCTGAGAGATGTGCGAAATTGATTAGCGAGTGAATCACAACCAGACAATCAGATCCCGTCCAAGCACGAAGACGTTAAACTCTGTGTATGTAGTTAGTCACACAGTTGCGGATGGTGTGGATTTGTGGAGTCTAGGAGTTCTCGCAGCTGCTGGTTGCGGGATTGGGTCTGTACATGCGATGTGTAGATCAAATCTTCTAGTGGAACCTTCCGAGGTGGAAGAAGGGAGACGTAGGACATTGAAGTCCGAACTTCCAGAAACAAATCAATGGAGTATTGTATTCTTTAAGCTTTCAGCACTTGCATTTATATTCAGCATTCACGCATACACAGTTAGCACACACACAGTAAGTCTCGAACAGATTTATGTTGCACATAAATCTGTTTGAGTTGTTTTAAAATATTAGGATTCAGTTCTGGTGTTTTCCGCATGATTTTAATTCATACCAGATCTATCTCCGGTGCTCTGTATTTTTAATGTTCAAGAACCCGAGGTATTGCACCTCCTTATAGCAGCGCAAAAGAAATTTTAATTTGTCAGTAGCGCTCGCTTTCTTTTATTTGATCCTATTTTCGGACCAACAAGTGGTATCAGAGCAGGTTGTTCTTGAACGAGCACTCATTTTAAAACGCATGTGCTATGTTGTTTAAAATGTTTTAACTGTTTTGAGAAGCTTATTTTATGAAGTCCAGATGAAAATGATTTGTTTTAATATAGAACCGATTTTCTCTTGATGAACTGTCACGGGATGCGTGAGTTCCGTGCGGATGCCAAGATCCTATTTTCGTTGTGCTATAAGATCACCTGGAGCGAGGCTCGGTGACATGCACATGGGACGAAATAGGAGAATGAAAATTTGTGCTTTTATCTGTCACATTTTCTCTGGTTCTTCATATAAGTGACTCAGTAGCATATGTTATTTTAAACATTGTTTAAA
>KV002514.1:254646-271266 GCA_001598015.1 Dorcoceras hygrometricum
CTGGAGAAGTATGATTCGATTCAGTTAAGGAGAAGAGAAGAAGAAAATTAGCATATCAAGTAAAAAGGAAGACAAATCTGTTATGTTTGGAAGGAACGCGAAGAAGAAACAAAATCTGGAACACAATTAAATAGAAGAAGCAAAGAAGTTTGTCCAGCCGAAGAGAACAAGAAATTTGTGTATCGAGGAGAATAAGAGTCTGATTAGAATATCAGTAGTTGCAAACAGATACATCGCGAAGCTATCAGAAGATAAAACAGGGAGACGTTGTGTTGAAAAGTTCCAGACGCACAAAAACCAGATGGCGCTAAGGAAACTAAACCAGACGCGGCACAAAGAATTATTGAACCAGTCGCAACACAATGAAGCTGAAGGAAATATCCAGACGCAGCGTTGTAAAGGAATTAAACCAGACATTGGCTACAGGAAGAAATTATACCAGACGCAGAAATGTTGAAATAACCAGACGCTGAAAAGTTAACAAGAAAACCAGACATAACAGAGTTTAAAAAAAACCAGACGTTGCAAGATGAAGAGCAGAAGAAGAACTCTGTAAAGTCTGGAAGAAATATTCAGAAGATTAACTAAAGTGGAAGCAGAAATATTGGTCGCAACAGAAATTGAAAAGATGATCCAAACGCTGCATTGCAAAAACCAGATGCAAAGTTGAAGGAAGAAAAACCAGTTGACTGGATTACAAACGCAAAGAAGAAGGAAGAAAAACCAGTCGACTGGATTACCAGACGCAAAGAAGAAGGAAGAAAAACCAGTCGACTGGATTACCAGACGCAAAGAAGAAGGAAGAAAAACAGTCGACTGGAATGAAATGGAACCAGACGCAGATTAATTCCAGACGCAGCAGTAGCCAAAGAAAATATCAGACGTTGCACAGAAGGAGAAATTCCAGACGACTGGATTACAAAATTACAACCAGAAGCTGTGAACAATTTGGAACCAGACGCTGCACAGAAGGAATAAATATGGCGTTGCATTGCACAGGAAATTAACCAGCAGTTAATTTGGTTCAGACTTTGAAGAAAAGAAAATGATCGAACAGCAAAATCTTGATTTGGAAGAATTTGGTTCAGTCGAACAGAAGAACATCAGAATCTGGTTAGAAAAGTTGAGCAGAAGAAATATGAAGAAAAATCAGACGTGAAAGAACAAAGGCAAGCGAAGTTAATATCAGAAGAAGTAAATCGATTGAGATGTCGAACAGGAAATAGTAGTTGCAACAGCTTTTGGAATAAATTAATTGTGGGAGCAATCAGTAGTTGCAACAGCTGTTGGAACAAGAAGTTGACAGCATTTGAGAAATAATAAAGAAATAGAAGAAAAGCTAGTGGAACATATAAGCCAAAACAGAAGATGACAAAAAGCCTGCAAAATAAAAGGACACAAGGACAATCCCTGTCGGTATTTTACAAGACATATTTTGAACGGGAAGAAAGTGTGTCAAACGGAAAGAAATTAAAACAGCCATATATATACAACAAGCATTGTTGAAGAAAAGTGATTTTGAGGATTTTGACAGAGTGCAAATTACAGAGGGAAGAAAAATAGAAAGACGAAGCAATCGACCGCCATTAGAGAGGAGCTTTCACGAGAGTCGATTGCTGAGTCTTTACCAGCTATTGAAGAGCATTTTCCCAGTGTGTGAGATTTATCATTTGTGAGTTGAGCGATACACTGTAAAATCTCACACACACAGATTTATTCGCATATTCTGAGAGATGTGCGAAATTGATTAGCGAGTGAATCACAACCAGACAATCAGATCCCGTCCAAGCACGAAGACGTTAAACTCTGTGTATGTAGTTAGTCACACAGTTGCGGCTGGTGTGCATTTGTGGAGTCTAGGAGTTCTCGCAGCTGCTGGTTGCGGGATTGGGTCTGTACATGCGATGTGTAGATCAAATCTTCTAGTGGAACCTTCCGAGGTGGAAGAAGGGGAGACGTAGAACATTGAAGTTCGAACTTCCAGAAACAAATCGATGGAGTATTGTATTCTTTAAGCTTTCAGCACTTGCATTTATATTCAGCATTCACGCATACACAGTTAGCACACACACAGTAAGTCTCGAACAGATTTATGTTGCACATAAATCTGTTTGAGTTGTTTTAAAATATTAGGATTCAGTTCGGGTGTTTTCCGCATTATTTTAATTCATACCAGATCTGTCTCTGGTGCTCTGTATTTTTAATGTTCAAGAACCCGAGGTATTACACCTCCTTATAGCAGCGCAAAAAAAAATTTTAATTTGTCAGTAGCGCTCGCTTTCGTTTATTTGATCCTATTTTCGGACCAACAAACACACATGCACGGTTCAGAGTCCAAGTGGTCCGACTGTATTGGTAGGAAAACGTTCGGGGAATACCTACATAATCAATTGGTCAGATCAGCTGGAATCTGAGCATTTGTGCCTTGCAGCTGGTTCTTCCAAGAACTGGATGTGGCATCAAAGAATGAATCATCTATCATTCAAAACACTTGCTAATTTGAGTCAACATGATATGGTTTCTGGTCTGCCAAAAATTAGTTTTTCTAAGGATAAGATCTGTGCAGCATGTCAGCTGGGTAAGCAAATTAAATCGACTTTAAAAAATAAAGGCGGAAAACGTTCTACCCGTTGCCTTGAGCTCTTGCATATGGATCTTTTTGGTCCTATTTCAGTAACGAACTTAGGGGGAACGAATTACACCCTTGCAGTTGTTGATGATTTTACAAAATATACTTGGGTGTTGTTTTTAAAAGCAAAATCTGAAATCGCCGACCAGCTGATACGCCTTTTGAAACGTATACAAAATGACAGATTCTGTTCAGTAAACCGGATAAGAAGTGATCGCGGTACTGAATTTTCTAAATTTTAAATTAACTTCTTATCTGAAAGACTTAGGAATAAAGCATGAGCTTTCAGCAGCTAGAACTCCTCAGAAAAACGGGTTAGCTGAAAGGAGAAACCGCACTTTGAAAGAAGCTGCTAGATCTATGATTGCATATTCCGGTATTTCTCAAAAATTCTGGGCAGAAGCAGTTAACACAGCATGTTACACTCAGAACAGATCAATGATTAATAGGATGCACGATAAAACCCCTAATGAGATCTGGCACGGCAAGAAACCTGATATTTCTTATTTCAGGTGTTTGGGTGCAAGTGTTTCATTCAAAATAATGGCAAGAAGCATCTAACAGCCTTTGAACCTAAATCTGATGCAGGTATCTTCTTAGGATATTCAGCTGTGAGCAAAGCATATCGAGTTTTCAACAATTGAAGCTTGACAGTTGAGGAATCAGCACACGTAGTGTTTGATGAAACCAGCTTCAAATCAAATTCAGCTGCAAGCCTACATGATTTGTGTTCACGTCTGGAGTCAACAAGCCTTGAAGAATCAGACGACGATGTGCCACAAAGATATTCAGCTGAGGAAGAACAACCAGCAGTGGTCAAAACGCATAACAATGATCAACAGGATCTGACAGGTAATCCAGTAGTTATTTATTTAACTAACGTGGATCAGCCGCAGGATCAAATTGCCCCAAGTGCACCAGCTGCTGGGAATGAAGCGACAAATGTTCAACCAGACGACAATCAATCAGATGTTGCTCAAACAGATGTTGAGAAACCAGACGTTGCACAAGCAGTTGCAAGCGACTCTCCATTGGTTTCAAAACCAACGCCTGAAGTACCAGCCACAAGCATATCTTCATACCAACTGGACAACCAGGCGCGAGCACATCATATCACTCGGTTTTAAGACCAACGTCTGGACAACCAGCCGCAAGCACATCTCACCAGCTGGAAGCAGCGCACAAACCAACAATGCTCAACATCAATTGGCGTCTGTTGATCCAGCCGTCGCAAACCAGCCAGTGACACAGGGGGAACAAGGAACAAATCCCATTGGACTTGATCTACGATGGAATAAAAATTATCCACCCGAGCAAGTCATAGGTAATTTCGAATCTCCTGTTCGCACACGAGGCCAGCTATCTCATGATCATTTTGATGCTGCATTTATGTCGCATATAGAACCTAAGCAAATAGATGAGGCCTTAGCTGACCCCAGCTGGATAGACGCTATGCAAGAAGAACTTAACCAGTTTAAACGCAATAATGTTTGGACACTTGTACCTAGACCTAGTAATCATTCAGTCATAGGAACTAGGTGGGTATTTAGAAACAATCTGAATGAAGATGGCATAGTTACTAGAAACAAAGATAGGCTGGTAGCACAAGGATTTAGACAAATGGAAGGAATAGATTTCGATGAGACCTTTGCACCAATAGCAAGATTAGAATCCATCCGCATGTTCTTAGCATATGCTGCATTTAAAGACTTTAAAGTCTTTCAGATGGATGTTAAGAGTGCCTTTTTAAATGGCGTCTTAACAGAGGAAGTGTATGTTACACAACCTCCTGGCTTCGTAAGTCATACACATCCAGACTTTGTTTAAACAATCTGAATGAAGATGGCATAGTTACTAGAAACAAAGATAGGCTGGTAGCACAAGGATTTAGACAAATGGAAGGAATAGATTTCGATGAGACCTTTGCACCAATAGCAAGATTAGAATCCATCCGCATGTTCTTAGCATATGCTGCATTTAAAGACTTTAAAGTCTTTCAGATGGATGTTAAGAGTGCCTTTTTAAATGGCGTCTTAACAGAGGAAGTGTATGTTACACAACCTCCTGGCTTCGTAAGTCATACACATCCAGACTTTGTTTACAAATTGGATAAGGCTCTATATGGGTTGAAGCAAGCACCCAGAGCCTGGTATGACACACTATCCAAGTTCCTACTTGAGCATGACTTCACTATAGGCACAGTAGATAAGACGTTGTTTAAATTTTTTAAAGATGATCACGTCTTACTAGTTCAGATTTATGTTGATGACATTATTTTTTGGTCAACCAACCCCAAGCTGTGCAAGAAGTTATCTAAGTTGATGCAGGATAAATTCGAGGTGAATATGATGGGGGAGCTGACATTCTTTCTGGGCTTATGTAACGTCCCAATCCTCATGAGGTCACGAATGAATAATAAAAAGAATAGAAGGGCTGAATGGAAGATGTCATAAGCTGTATCCCTTATGACTAAAATAAAAATTCGAAACGCAAACAACAAAATGGCGCCAAGTACTGAGACAGCTGAAAAAATTTCTCATTATCAGATGTCGAAAATGCAAAGTGCGATAATACAACCTCTGAAATTCTATATGAATTTACTATTGTTGTAATGGATCTAATACAGACTTAACAAAAGATCAAAAACAAAAACCACTGCTGCGGAAACATCGGCCTTAGATAAACACAATCACCACAGATGGTTCAACTACTGCCTCCCGCCTACCCCAGCTCTGCTCCACCTGCACCATTTTAAAGCTAATGAGCCTAGGGGCTCAGCAAGTAAAATATGAGGATAAAAAAATCACTTAATGCAGGCAGATATCTGAAACATATCATAACTTAGCATAACAGTTTAAAAAGGAAGTCATTCATCAGCTTCATAAACTTTCTTTCATTAAACTTGGAAATGGGGAAGACGACCCAGATCCCATTCTTATTTTCTTATGATTTATGGCTCGAAAATTCTACATTAGGCCCTTTTCTTTTGCACTTAATCACATGACTACTGAATTCAGTATCTAGCATATAGCTCATATGAAAGGGCATCTGACACACAGTCAGTTGCTCACCTTTCCCATATGAAAGGGCATCTGACACACATTCAGCTTCTCACCTTTCCCATATCGACAGTCTGCTATCTTTGCCATAAATCCTTAAATTGAAACATTCTTCTTTTAAACTCATAGCTGGTTGAAATCAGATTTTGAAATCAACGTTCGGGTTCACAGTGCTTCCGAAATTCTTTCTTTAAAATTTCTTTAAAACTTCTTTAAAACATTTACTGAGTATCGGGTTCGCCCACTGAACTTATCGCTGGAATACAAACAGACGCGACGAAGTGGAGCTATACTGGGAAACAAACCAGATCTTTACCGTTCAAAGTTATAGCTAAAAGAAATCAGCTATTGGTAAAGGAAACAATATCGTTATCGTAAAACAGCTGCAAGGATACTAACAGTGAAACAGACGTGACTTTGGAACAGTAGTGTTACCGGGTGACTGTTGACACTATAGGAATAGTACTTTAGAAGTGAACAGTTGTTGGTCAACTCAGCTGTCGACGCAACGGGAATGAACAAATTCAGCTGTAAGGATGTTTGCTAACAGGACTAAACAGACGTCATCGAAAGTGACAGTTGAACAATCAGCTATTGGTATATATGAATCAGTCACAAGACACTGGAACCAGTCGCAAGACACAAGAAATACGCTAACTTTAAAACCAGTCGCAGTGAACAGTGCACTGCTGGATTCTAACAAAGAAGGGTACCTGCTGGTTTCTAACAGAGAAGGGTACCTGCTGGTTTCTCGCAAAGAAGGGTACCTGCTGGTTTCTCACAAAGAAGGGTACCTGCTGGTTTCTCACAAAGAAAGGTACCTGCTGGTTTCTCACAAAGAAAGCACCAGCTGGTTTCTCACAAAGAAGGGTATCTGCTGGTTTCTCACAAAGAAAGGTACCTGTGAGGATTGAGAATTTGGTTTAGTGATTAATTGGATTGATTTGGGAATTAATCACGTGTTTTTGAGGTTCCTGCTGAATTTGTGAGCGTCGCGTTAATTTTGGAGAAAACTGGCAGCAGCAAGTTACTGTAGCTCGTGCTGGTGAATTTTGAATCATCATAGATGACATCAGCGTGACGCAAGGAGAGCTGCTGGTTTTGGTTTTGAAGTTTGAAGTTGCTGCTGGCAGACGTTGCGCGTAGCGTGAGTTTGAGCGAGGAAGTGACACGTGTTAGTCAACATTTTGGAGTGTTGACTATTGAATTCAGCAGTTGCGCTTGTGTGGAACGACTAGCAGATGGTTTGAGAAATTAGTCGCGAGAGCTATCGATAGATATGATGACCTAGGCGTGACGTATTCCTTACTGCTGGTAGTAGTTTGCGTTGCGTTGGTTACTGCTGATCAGCAGGCGCGCTTATGCAAGAGCGTTGAGAAGCGGCGTCGTTTGATTAAGTGGAAACGCTGCGTTTTGGAGCTTTGTGTTTAGAGATCAGCTGTTGGCAGCTTTGCTTACGTATATAAAATGACGTCGTTTGAATTAGTAGATGCGTCGTCGTTTTGAGTGTTTTCTCGCGACCAGCAGATAGATTGCTTTGTTATGACTAAAATAAAAATTCGAAATGCAAACAACAAATGGCGCCAAGTACTGAGACAGCTGAAACAATTTCTCATTATCAGATGTCAAAATGCAAAGTGCGATATTACAACCTCTGAAATTCTATATGAATTTACTATTGTTGTAATGGATCTAATACAGACTTAACAAAAGATCAAAAACAACAACAGCTGTTGCGGAAACATCGGCCTTAGATAAACACAATCACCACAGCTGGTTCAACTACTGCCTCCCGCCTGCCCCAGCTCTGCTCCACCTGCACCATTTTAAAGCTAATGAGCCTAGGGGCTCAGCAAGTAAAATCTGAGGATAACAAAATCACTTAATGCAGGCAGACATATGAAACATAACATAACTTAGCATAACAGTTTAAAAAAGGAAGTCATTCATCAGCTTCACAAACTTTCTTTCATTAAACATGGAAATGGGGAAGACGACCCAGATCCCATTCTTATTTTCTTATGATTTATGGCTCGGAAATTCTACATTAGGCCCTTTTCTTTTGCACTTAATCACATGACTACTGAATTCAGTATCTAGCATATAGCTCATATGAAAGGGCATCTAACACACAGTCAGTTGCTCACCTTTCCCATATGAAAGGGCATCTGACACACAGTCAACTGCTCACCTTTCCCATATCGATCGTCTGCTATCTTTGCCATAAATCCTTAAATTGAAACTAGCTGGTTGAAATCAGATTTTGAAATCAACGTTCGGGTTCACAGTGCTTCCGAAATTCTTTCTTTAAAATTTCTTTAAAACTTCTTTAAAATATTACTGAGTATCGGGTTCGCCCACTGAACTTATCGCTGGAATAAAAACAGACGCGACGAAGTGGAACTATACTGGGAAACAAACCAGATCTTTACCGTTCACCGTTATAGCTAAAAGAAATCAGCTGTTGGTAAAGGAAACAATATCGTTATCGTAAAACAGCTGCAAGGATACTAACAGTGAAACAGACGTGACTTTGGAACAGTAGTGTTACCGGGTGACTGCTGACACTATAGGAATAGTACTTTAGAAGTGAACAGTTGTTGGTCAACTCAGCTGTCGACGCAACGGGAATGAACAAATTCAGCTGTAAAGATGTTTTCTAACAGGACTAAACAGACGTCATCGAAAGTGACAGTTGAACAATCAGCTATTGGTATATAAGAAGGGTACCTGCTGGTTTCTCACAAAGAAGGGTACCTGCTGGTTTCTCGCAAAGAAGGATACCTGCTGGTTTCTCACAAAGAAAGGTACCTGCTGGTTTCTCACAAAGAAAGATACTTTTTTTTTTTAAAGGAACTATTTTTGTCCAGCCGATGGAATTTCAAACCAAAAGCTGAAATATGCTCGTGTTTGTGCTCGGGCGACTGCTGCCTGGAAACCGTCCGCGTCATGCCTCAAAACAACAACTGAAAATCAACTTTTTAAAACAATTAAAATTAACTTAAGGCTGAAACTGCAATATCAAATAGACCCTTAAAATGAAAATGCTCAAATGTGTGGTCCTATGGATTTTTGGGGCGTTACAGCTTACAAGTTCGCCAGCTGGAAAATGGTATTTTCATTAACCAGGCGAAGTATACGAAAGAATTGCTGAAGAAGTTCGGTATGGACAACTGTTCAGCAGCTGCAACTCCTATGAGCTCTTCAAAAAAGTTGGATAAAGATGAAGCTGGATCTGCCATAGAGTTATCATTGTATCGTGGTATTATAGGCTCTTTGCTATACTTAACTGCTAGCAGACCAGACATCATGTTTGCTGTCTGTATGTGTGCTAGATTCCAAGAAGAGCCAAAGCAATCGCATTACATAGCTGTAAAGTGAATATTGAAATATTTAAAGGGTACTTCCAACGTGGGTCTTTGGTATCCCAAATACTCAAGCTTTCAACTAATCGGTTATAGTGATGCAGATTACGCAGGATGCAGGATTGATCGCAGGAGCACCAGTGGAACTTGTCAATTCTTAGGGGATCGATTGATCTCCTGGTTCAGTAAGAAGCAGACGTCGATTGCAACGTCAACAGCTGAAGCAGAGTATCTCGCAGCTGGCAGCTGCTGTGCTCAAATATTATGGATTCAACATCAGCTGAAGGACTATGGCATTGATGCTTCTGAAGCGCCTATTCTCTGCGACAACACTAGTACGATTGCGATTACCCAGAATCCAGTACTACATTCAAGAACAAAGCACATAGATATCAGGCACCATTTTATCAGGGACCACGTGCTAAAGAAGGACGTCCGGTTGGAGTACGTGTCGACTGAGCAGCAAGTTGCTGACATCTTCACCAAACCTCTGCCAGACGCTAAGTTCTCTTATTTTAGGAACATATTAGGTATTCTTGAACTGCCTTGATGTCTGTGAGCTAACGTATTTTGCAGGTTGTCAGCCGTTGCCTAACTCAGCTGCAAGTCTTTTGTTCAGGGGGAACAGTAGACGCCCAGCTGAGGGAAGCATCTTGCGTTGGGAAAATACCAGTCGCAGGGGGAACCAAGATCTGGATTGTTAAGTGTGACGTCGACTGAATATGTTGCGTCTGGACACAATCAGATGTTGCATATACACAGTCGATACTTATTTGTAATCAGATCCTGTTCGTTCCTTGCGATACATTAAAAACCAGCTGCGATGTTATTAAAACCAGACGCAGCAGTTGTGACTTTATCAATATTGGCGCGCATCTATTAACTTTGTACCTTGTTCGATTAAAATTTAAAAAACCTTTTACACTTTACGAGTAAAATATTTTGAAAATATCTCAAAATCATTTCAAAATTGTACGCGCCATTGGATGATTGACACGTGGTTTTGTCATTATTCCAAAAGTCACATCTACACTATTTCCCATTCTTACCTTTTCGCATTCTCTTTTATTTTACGGCGCTTACTGTTCACATTTCTCTTACCTTGCAAATTTCTATTCATACTCTTGCTCGTGTTTTCTCTGCATATTCTCTTCCAAATTATTTTTCAGGCAATCCTCACTCAATCAACCATCAGAAATGGCATCATCTTTGATCAGCAGCAGCCACCACATCGATTTCGACTCAGTTTTTGGCTTCGACGATGCGGAACTAGTGCAGATGTTTGAATCGCTTATTACGACGGGATTGAAAGTATTTCTGGGTTGCCCCGCCGTATTTTACGAAGCTGCACTTACAGAGTTTTTTTCAAACAGTTCAGTGAGAAACGGCGTGGTGGTCAGCACCATCATGGGAACCGCGATTGAAATTTCTGAGGAGGTGTTTGCTACGACGTTTGAACTGCCCCCTGAGGGTTTAACTGATTTATCTGAGTTCCTAAGAACCTGGTGTTTGATGCGCGAAGCCTCTTCTCCGAATCTACGAAGCAGGTGAGCGTTTCTTGTCTGAAGAAGGAGTTTAAGATCGCATATCGTCTTCATAGCGATATTCTGGCGAAATCTATCTACGTCAAGGCCAGGTCCTTTGATGCTGTGACCCGCGATAGATTCATGTTGATGACTGCTATCACGTTTGACGTGAAAGTGAACTGGAGTAGTTTACTGTTTGATATTCTTAAAGAAATGGTAACACCCGGTTCCGGCAGGCGAAGGGTTACGCTATTCAGATTTGTGTTTTGTTGAATAATATACCAGGATTGGAGTTGGGTGAATCGAGAGCTTTCCCTGTTCCCAGAGTTTTGACAGATAAAATGGTACACAGGTATGTGGTTATAAATGAAAAGGTTGGAACAGAGGAAGTGGCAGATGCTCCGAGGCTGAAGAAGACCCCCGTGAAAAAGGCTGTGTCGCAAAAGAGACCAGCAGCGGTTGAAGTTGAGGTAGCCCCAGTGGTGAAGAAGAAAAGAACCACTAAGGGTAAACCAGTGGTAATTGCACAAGAGGCAGTGCCTCTCCAAATCATTGAAGGGACTGCAGATGTACCAGTTGAACAACCTCTAGTGCCCAAACGAAAAATTTAGAAGAGAGTTGAAGTTGAGGTAGCCCCAGTGGTGAAGAAGAAAAGAACCACTAAGGGTAAACCAGTGGTAATTGCACAAGAGGCAGTGCCTCTCCAAATCATTGAAGGGACTGCAGATGTACCAGTTGAACAACCTCTAGTGCCCAAACGAAAAATTTAGAAGAGAAAAAGGAGGTTGGTTCTAGAGGCTGAGGATGAAATTTTTGACGATCAACCAGCTGCAGAGGCTGCGACTGGTATGCAAGAACCTGTTGTTGAGAATGAGCAGGCAGTGACCGAACCAGCAGTTGGAACAGTTTTGGTTGAACCAGTTGTGGAGAAATCACCAGTAGTTGAACCAGCAGTGGCTACTGTGGTCAATGAAGGACCCTCCACCGCTGATGACGTGGATGATATAATCCAGCAAGTGTTGACAGAGACCGCACAGTTGGATACTACTGATGAGGGAGATCCAGTGGATTAACCAGACGTCAGTGGAGCACATGTTAAGGATCAACCAGTGGGTCCTGCTGCAGAGAGACCGTGGTTTGATCTTCCGTATGAGGATATCATTGCTCAGTTGAATGATAGACCAGTGTCACTCCCAGTGACACAGACGAGGAGATGGAGCCAGTTGTTGAGGAACAATCGGTAGACGAGGCGATGTCTTTGGAATACATTTTAATGTCAATCCCAGTTGAAGTTCCATTGCCTTCTGCCGGAGTGGACATTACTAAAATCACCATGGGGAAGGAAATCAAAATCCCAGGCGTTGATGAGTGGACCTGGTATCTGGCCAGTCTCCCTCAAATTCCAGTGGACGATAAAGGGAAGTAGATTCTTGTGGAGAAAGATCCAGTGAAGGGTAATCCAGTGACAGAGCAAATTGTGTTGACTCTAGCAGACATTGATTGTCTTGTAAAGCTACGAGAGAAGGTTATCGATGACGTAGCGAAATTCTTTTATTCCTTTAGTCTGAAACGGCTTTCAAATTTGAAGATTGATGAGTCCCACTTTGCGAAGGAGGAACTTGTGTTGACATGGGCAGAAGCAGAGTCAACGGGTGTGGCTCTTAACAGGAAACCGTATATATTGTTGAAGTACCGGGAGATGTTGTTACGCAAATTTTTGGAGGCCAGAAGAATAAATTTTACCCCCGGTGATGGGTCATCCGTAGTTGACCTCAAAATTTTGGATCAGTTATCAGATATTCATTCTTTTGTTTTGGAGGAATTGAAGAAGGAGACACAAGCACACGGTCTTACGTGGAAAAAGACGTGTTGCTCTAAGATTTTTGAGGGTCGCCCACGTGATCGAGGTGCCGTAATTGCTAGAACCAACACCAATACTCCATCTAGGTGCTGGATTAGAACGATGCTCTTTGTTGATGGAGTTTGGGAAGTTGAACCATTTGCTGATCACTGGGTGAAGATCCCACGATCGGTTGTACAAAATGAAGTTCCTCGTCAAAGATCTTATGATGACACTCTACCCCCGATGTGTGATTCTTTCAAACTGATGAAGAAAAGATGGACCGATGTTTGTTTGGAGGCTGTTGAATTCGTTGGTTCCAGGAGACTGCTTCCTGTCGGATCAGTAAATTTTTGCAGAACCTTATCAGTGGTTGAACCAGATTCCAGTTTTGATTATCGACGGCCGACAGGGTTTGCCTTACGATTATCTCAGTTTTGCACAATCTTTATTCATTACAGTTTATTCAGCAGTTTGACTACAGAGGATATTCGCAATTTTGTGGGTTCTATTGCTTTAGAGAGAACAATTTTGCGCAATGTACATATTATTCAGACTTCCGGGTCAGTTGCTTCAAATTTACAGAGTTCTTTTGTCAGCAGTCAGTCGAGTTTTTGTGCTTGAGGATAACCAGAGGGATTTTGATCACCGTCACTGATTCTCCCATACGATTTACATATGATGATATTCCCTTGGATGACACTGCGGATGTCAAGACTATGTTCCCAGGTTATTCAGCAGTTTGACTACAGAGGATATTCGCAATTTTGTGGGTTCTATTGCTTTAGAGAGAACAATTTTGCGCAATGTACATATTATTCAGACTTCCGGGTCAGTTGCTTCAAATTTACAGAGTTCTTTTGTCAGCAGTCAGTCGAGTTTTTGTGCTTGAGGATAACCAGAGGGATTTTGATCACCGCACTGATTCTCCCATACGATTTACATATGATGATATTCCCTTGGATGACACTGCGGATGTCAAGACTATGTTCCCAGCGGTTACTGCCGATATCTCTACCCTCCTTGATGCTATGAAAATTTCTCTATCACAGCATATGGATGATGCTCAAAGTGATATATTATCTCGACTCCATACCATTGAAAGAAGTCTCCGAGATACTCTGAGACAGCAGGATGAATACTTCCGACATTTAATACAGAGTGCTCGACAAGATGGGCAAAATCACAGTGATATCCATTTACTTCATTTGAACGAATTCAAGAAAAGTGTTCTGGCTCATAATGTTACTGTTTTTGCTGATTTCATGGATGTTAAGAAGGCAGTAAGAGAACTAAACGCTAAAGTAGATGATGTGTCCACTCGCTTGGATGATGTTAGGCAAGATATTGAGGCTACCAAGGAAGCTATCTCCCACCAACTCCTGGATTTTCAAGTAGAGGCCCAGGTAAATCATAATATTATTACCGGCCAATTGAGCGAGCTTGTGAATTATATAAACCGGAGCGGTAATGAAAAAAAGGGGGAAGGTAGCAGCTGAGGTCCTCAACCACCACCTGACGATCAAAACAGAGACAGTGGCATTGCAGTTGGTGGTGGTGATACTGATAGAAGCGTTGTGGAAAGACTTATTACTGCTGATAGACAAAGACAAAGAGAAAGAAGCAGAGGGCATAGCAGTGGATCTTATAAAAGAAGGAGATACTAGAATAGAATAGTTGCTGATTCCGTTGTACAAATTTTTTGTACTATTTATCAGTTAATGAATTTATGATTTCATCAGTCCGTGTGCAATTTATAAGAGAAAGAAGCAGAGGGCATAGCAGTGGATCTTATAAAAGAAGGAGATACTAGAATAGAATAGTTGCTGATTCCGTTGTACAAATTTTTTGTACTATTTATCAGTTAATGAATTTATGATTTCATCAGTCCGTGTGCAATTTATTTTTGCTCATTCTTTTATCTCGGCTGCTAAGTTTTGTCATCACCAAAAAGGAGGAAATTGTTAGGATAAAATTTTAGTTTTGGTGATAACAAAAAGTCAAGTTAAATTTGGACTTTCGGACGTTGATTGAGTATCCAGAAGACAAGTATATTCAGATGATGAGATTATGGGGTTTCAGTAGTTGGTCTTCATTCAGTCGATGGGTTATTCAGACGCAAGGTATTTCTCTCAGTTGAATTTTCAGTCGACGGGTAATCCAGACGAGAGCTACAGTAAACCAATCGTTGGGTAATTCAGATGCTAGCTACAGTGAGTTGCATATCCAGACGAGAGCTACAGTAAATTGCATATTCAGACGTGGCTACAGTGAAGAAATTTCAGACGCAGGGTATATTGATTCAGACGTGAGTTTTTACAATCAGACGCAAGCTACAGTGGATCATGTATCCATTCGCAAGCTACAGTAGATTATTCACTCAGACGCAAGCTATAGTAAATTGCATTATCAGTTGACAGAATTTATAAACCAGTCGGGAGCTATAGTAATTTGTGTAACCAGTCGCTGATACTTGGTGTTTGCATATAGCAAACTACGTCGTTTAAATAAGTTAAAACGACAGCGTTTAGGTTAACGCTAGAAATCAGTCGTTGGGCTATGCATGTATCCAGTCGTTGGAATAACGCACATGTTAAGGAAATCAGCAGTTGCATACTTTCACATATTCCAGTCGCAACATCCTAAACGACGATGAAGGAATTTCAGGCGCAAGCGATAAAGAAATTCAAATACGATCATATACTCAAATTGGAAAAGATCAACAGAATCGTACAATTTCCTGGAATTGAGGAGACAACATCGGTAATATTTTGGGTAAATAGTACATATTTACAGATGTTGTTACACGGTTATTGCACAAATATGGAAGGCGACAAATTTGCTTTGACAGTGTGCATTTTACCTTGTAGTGGAGCAGAATATACGGTTACAAGATTATCAGAATTTCAAAAAGGATTTTGTTTCCTTAGCTATTCAAATGACCGTTGAGCGAAGACTATAAATACCAGCAGCTTGAATTGAAGAAGCATCGTTCGCTCTCACTAATTTGCTGAAACTCTGCCAAATTGCTTTCCGAGCTATCTCATATATTGAAGTTATTCTCAAAGATCAAAGATTCGAAGAACACAACCGTTGCTATTCATTGATATACCTTCGAGTCTATATTCTGGTTACTTTTCTATAATCGAGTTTCATTGTTGAAACCAGAAGATTTTACAGTCTCACATATAGTGCATTTCACTTTATATCTTTGAGTCTGTAACAAACGCGCTATCAAAAGTCGTTTGAAAATTACACACAAGTGTTGTAAAAACAGCAGCTGCGACTGCTTCGTGAAGTTAGTGGTGCTATGAGTTCATACAAGTGAGGCTTGTGTGACTGGGTGTGTGCAGAAGGCCTGTACAAATCAAAGCTTCTAGTGGATCCTTCCTGAAAAGGAATAAGGGGAGACGTAGGATATTTATATCCGAACTTCCACAAACAAACTCTGAACTCTTACTCTTTACATTACGCATTTATTCATTGAGTTATCTGTTCACAAATTAATCGGCCTTTTTCCGCACATACTTTGTTGGCCGAGAGATTTGATTAAACTGAGATCCTTAAATCTGGTAACTCGGATTTAAGTTAAGCAGCGCTTGTAAAAGTATTTTAAACGATTTCGAAAATTTAAATTCAAAGGAGTTCATTCAACCCCCCCCCCCGTTCTGAACTCCTGCACTTGTTTTGATCCTATTTTGGGACTATCAACGTCTGTTTTGCACTCTCGAGTTGATTTCTTTAGAGCTGGTCTTCAACTCCGAGGGAAACTGTACACTCAGTAGTGCTTTTTAAATAAAATGAGTTTCATAGCAGTGAATCTACCAGATTTCAGTGATCAACTTTCGATCAAGAGCTAGTATAAAGCTATTTCAGAAAGAAAGTAAAGTTCATATTTGAGATTTATGGCATAAAGGACCCGGTCATTCAAGGAAGGGACATGATTACAGTAGGACCGTAATCCCTTCAAGGAAGGGACATGATTATGGAAATATTGTAATCCCTTCACAGAAAGTTACTGATCAGTTAACATGCTTCGTGCACAAGGACCACCAGAGAGCCTCTAGACCATAAATCACCCAGTATAAGCAATCCAGATTCGAGCTTTTAGTTGTCTTTCATTAGCGCGATTTCAGATTTCAGTTATGCCTGCATTTTTGTGATTTTGTTATCCTCAGTTTACTTGTTGAGCCTGTTGAGG
>KV002516.1:7474-36345 GCA_001598015.1 Dorcoceras hygrometricum
TGAATCAAATGACGTCGCGAAAGGTATACTGTCGCAACTGGACACGTCACCCGCTACTCAGATCTGAACAACTAAACAACATCTGTTCACGACGCAACATCAGATCTCTCACACAGCTGAAAGCTAACGCAACTCACAGCTGAGTCTCCTCTGCTAATTCAAAATGCTGTCGTTCCAACTAATCCAAACGACAACGTACCAACACCCGCTATTGAAAACACGCTAGGAGACATCTGAATGCCCATGATATCAGACTTCTCCTCAAAACTGAAAACCAACAATCCAGCGACAACTGCTCACGCCACCATTGCTGAACGCTAGCACTCAACGATGACCCACGCTAACTTCTGAACAGATCTCAAGCCAAAACTCTAACTCTCTAGACTTGATCCAAAAACTAAAACAAAACCCGATAGCTTCTTCAAGCACATAGACGCAAATCTGATCTCAATAAAACCCGATTCATTAACTCAATTAATCTTATCAGCTTTTCGGGTCTCACAATACACGAGAGAAAAACAAGAGAACAATGCAAGTGCAGATCGAGAGTTTGCACATTCATGTGGAAGCTGATGCGCAAGCTGTTTTGTATCCAGGTATGAGCTGGTTCACTGTCGAAAGCTTACACGAAGAAATCTCATCCGATTGCACAACCATAGGAAGGCATCGAGACATCAGCTCAGAAAGGAGCACTTCCTAGTGTGTGAGAGATCAAATTGAGAGATCAAGCTTACACTGTAATCTCCCACACACAAGATTCACTCACCATATTCCTATGATGAACTGATTAGGTTCTGTGGGTGAATAAAAACCACAATATATTCCTATCCCTTGTAGTCTTTCTCACTGAGATGATAAAGAAGTGTTTGTAGTCTTTGGACAGAGACGTTAAACAAGTCTATGGTCTTTCGCACTGAGACGTTAAGGAAGTGTGTGTAGCCTTTCTCACTGAGGCAATAAAGAAGTTATGTTAGACACACAGCTTGCGGGCTTAGTGTGCGGTGGTTGCTAGGAGTTCTTGCGGCTACTGGTCGTAGGAGTGGGTTGCAGCGAGGGTCGCTGTAATCAAAGCCTTCTAGTGGATCCTTCCCGATTGTGGAAGAATGGGAGACGTAGGAGATTCAGCTCCGAACTTCCATAAACAAATTGCAGCGTATTTCTTTACAGCTTTCAGTAGTTACATTCGTGCATTGCATGTTTGTTTACTACGCTTAAACCGTTTTAATGGCTTTCGATTATAAGAGTTTAATTTGAGTTGTTTCCGCATGATTTTAACTCATAACTCAATCTGTATCTCGGTGCACTAACATTCAAGAAAACTGAGCTATTGCAGCTCAAGATTAAATAAACCAGATTGTTTGTGTTAAACCAACTTGCAAAGCAGCTGGTAATTCGGACCAGCTCGCAGAGCTGTTGGTCTAGCTTCACATCGATCTCGTTTCACAGTTGTGTGCTGGTTTTCAACTCCTAATTAAAATGCACGTAACTTACAGGTTTGGTGTCTAGGCTGTGTGAGAGCCTACATGAGTTGTGGCAGAGTTCACGGATACCCCCGGTTTTTCGATCCTAACACCTTCTCTTGGATGACTTACAACAATTGCTTCTAGGCTTCAAGGGGGATTGAGGAACACCAGGAAACCTCTGAATTTCTTAGAGAAGAGTTTGAAAAAAATCAATGGAGATAAAAAGGGGGAAGGGGGCGGCGGCTATGGGAGAAAACCCTATCCTTCTCTCCTTTTTTTTTTTTTTTCTGATTTGTGTGTGTATGTTGAAGAGGGGGGAACGGCTGAATGTTGAGGGTTAAGGGAGGGGTTTGGTTTTTAATTATAAATTAGGGTTTAAGAGTTGTTAGTTAACTAAATAAAATGCTAGTTAATTAGTAAGAGTTGTTAATTTACTAAATAAAGTGTTAGTCAACAAATGAAAAGGTTTAAGTTGAAAGTTGCTAATTAACTAATAAAAGTACTAGTCATATTTTAAAATAATCAACTAAATGAATTTTCTAATCCCCAAATAATTTTCTAATATTTAAAAAGGTAAATAAAACTTTTAAAATTATCACTATAAAATCTTCTAAGGCATAGCGAGGGATCTCAAAAATTTAATTTTATAAAAAAAATTCGTCTTTACCTTGGTGTTTCCGTCTCCTCCTTTCCGGCCTCGAAACATATAAACTAAAATTCTAAAAAGAAATTATCATTAAAATATTCAAATAATGATTATAATAAAATCATGAAATAAAATTAATACTACCAATAGAAAGAAAAATAATAAGGCATGCGATTTGGGTAGGAAAATTTCTAGGCGTTACAATACTCTCCCCCTAACAAAACATTTCGTCCTCGAAATTTGAAAATCTTACCGAAAATATCGGGTAGCGCTCCTTGATATCATCCTCCACCTCCCAAGTAGCCTGTTCCTCGGAGTGGTTTAGCCACTGGACCTTAACCATAGGAATAGTCCGGTTGCGTAGCTTCCGATCCTGTCTGCCTAATATCCGAACGGCTCGCTCTTCAAAGGTCAAATGTGGCGTCAACTGTAGTGGCTCAAAGTTCAAATTATGCGAAGGATTCAGCACGTACTTCCTGAGCATAGAGATGTGGAAGACGTTAAGCACATACGCTAAGCTCGGGGGAATAAGGCGACACGATAGGCTAAGGTCCCCACTCTGTCGAGGATCTCGAAAGGGCCTATGTAACGGGGTGCTAGCTTACCTGTAACGCCCAAAAGCATTTAAATCCAAAATTAGAAAGTTTTAAAAGTTGAAAGATCTATTTGAAAGAGCATCTCTGTCGAGATTTCTCCTTGAGAGCTGGGGAAGTAGAATATGGTTGGCCAGAACCAAGAGTTTTAGTACGTTAGCTATTTTGCATTGGTGTTCTGCTCTTCTCACGAGCTGTGTGAGGTACTGTTGGTCAGGATTTGAGGTACAGATCGGAACTGGCAATATGCAGCTTTCGTAGAGTATGAGTATGTGCTTTTTGTTATACGTGCTGTGTGATCTGTTCTGTATTTATTGCTTTAGTATGTGTTTAGCATGCCATGACATAGAATGCATATCATTGCTTCCTCGTGGTGTACTTTGTTAATGATCTTGCTCACGAGTAATAGCGCTGAGGACACGCCGGGTAGCTCCCGTCCCGTCAGTTGCTGGGGCCTGGATAGGTGGTGGCGGGTGGTTGCTGGACACCTTTTTTTACCGTCGTGGCTGGGCGGGTAGGTCCCGTCACCCGTGATGATGAGCCACATCTATTTTCTGTTGGGACCGCCTGGGTAGCACCCTAACTTCCGATGATGTTGCCACATGTTGATGTTTACCGATTAGTTTGGCTTCCAGTTTGTTACCTGATGTTCTTGCTACCGGCATGCATTGCATAGCATGTTACATATATCGTACATACTTCGTATGCTGTTTTAATTTGTTCTCCATACTGAGTTTGATCCATTTTCCCTCCGGGGCTGTTTGGTTATGTTGTTGTCATTCAAGTTACCTAGGTACTTCAGCTGGCCTAGGTGGTGCGTCAGCTAGTGGAGCCCCGAGGGGTTGATCAAGTGTCCTAGATATTTATGTATATATTTTCACCGAGTCAGTTACCGTGGAATGCCCCATGTAGTTGTTGTAATTTGGATCCGATGTTTATGCCATGTTGAGATACATGTTTATTGACTGACTTTTGTGACGTGTTATGTATTGGTTTTGTTATAAAACCCTTACTTTGCGTATCTGCGTGACAGTTTCTGTTCAGGCCGAAAAAGAAAAATTTTAACCACTTTTTAAGTTTCCGCGTTTTATTGATAATTGTCTGCTTATCCTTGATCTTAAGCACTGGGCCTCACATTTTGGTATCAGAGCTTAAATTGCAGTAAGCTCAATTTCGTTGCTAGTTCACTTGAGTCTAGGCATGGTATTTGTTTCGTTCGCATGTGCTTGACTACGTGATTTACCTGCTTTTGTGCTTACCTTTGAGTGTCTCTTAGATGCCGCCGAGGAGGAGAGGCCGAGTTAGAGCTTCTAGGCAGGTCGTGATGAGTCGAAAGCATTGGATAATGATTAGGGTGAGGACATAGCTCAACCTAGTGTTCCTTTGCGTAGGCAAGCTAAGCAGGTGGAGGAAGAGGTAGATTGTTTGGCATCCCTTGTGGATGAGATGGAGCTGGTTCTAGCGAGATTACAGAGGATGAAACCTCACACATTCTCGGGTGCTAAGGGAGGTGTCGTTTCTGAGGGCTGGCTGGAGCATATAGAAGGGCTCTTCGATAGAGTCAACTATGATGAGCAGCATAGACTGAGCTTGACTACGTTTCAGCTAAGGGATCATGCACAGCGATGGTGGATGGGTGCTTCCCGCGCCATGAGAGATATGGGTGTAGTGATCCCTTGGTAGAGTTTCGTGCAGAGCTTTGATAGGAGTACATTCCGGAGTCATACTACAATACTAAAGGGCGAGAGTTCAACAATTTGGTTCAAGGCAATCTGAAAGTGGCGGAGTATGCCAGGCAGTTTCTTCTCTTCTTTCCCATGTCCCTCATGTTGCCAGCCAGGAGAGAGCGAAGAGAAATAAGTTTCTGGAGGGCTTGAGAGTGGATCTCTTTCCTTTGGTATTGGCGGGTTCCCCTACTACTTATGCAGATGCCATGAACCGGACGATTGATATTGAGGAGGGATTGCTGAACAAGAAGTCTCCAGTTCAGCCGTAGGCTACTCAAGGTTTTCATCACGTGACTCAAGGTACGTACTCTGTACAGCCCCCTCAGATGTCTCAGTAGTTGAGTCGCCAAAAGTTTAATCCCATAGGAAATCAGTTCAAGAAGAGGTCGAGTTCTAGTTCTTCTGGCTCCGATGGTTCTAGAAGTGGTAGTTCCAGGTCCGTGTTCTATGGTCAGTGTGGAGGTAGACATACTACAATGCAGTGTGTTGGTGTTCAAGGTGTTTGCCATATCTGCGGGCATTTCGGACACTTTTCTAGAGTGTGTCCTTCTGGTGGGGGTCAGTGTACCGCTCCACCACCTCAAGGTCAGACTTGTGGGTCGTCGTGAGGTCGATCTTCTCATGCGCAGCCGCAGAGGTCAGGGGTACCACAGTCTAGAGGGTCTTTTCAGCAGCTGGGATTTCTGTGATTTGGATGGTCTTATCAATCCCAATTCTCAGGACTCCAACAGGCTCAGGTGAATGCTATGACGAGGAAGCAAGCTGAGGATGCGGCCGGAGGAGTGATTGCAGGTACTTGCTCTATTTTCGATTTTCCTACACAAGTTTTTATTTGACACAGGAGCATCACATTCATTCTTGTCTGATGCATTCATTTGTGAGTATGGTTTGAGTACTAATCCTTTGTGTGATGTTGTGTCGGTCGCAACGCCTACCGGTACGAGCTTGTTTTCTCGAGATATTGTCGTAGATGTGTGATTAAGTTTGGTGAGAATGTGTTGATGGCCAACTTGATTAAGTTGGAAATGCGGGATTTTGATTGTATTTGGACATGGATGTGTTATCTAGCTTTAGACCTACGGTAGATTGTTTCCATGGTGTTGTCCATTTTAGACCTCAAACCAGTGAGAAGTGGAATTTCTACGACCATTAATCTCGATCTAAGATTCCACTAGTTTCAGCCATGGAGATGTTTGGATTGTTGCATTAGAGAATTCTAATTTCATGATCTATGTGCTGGACGTATCCCTAGAACCTTGTTTGGAGCTTGGTGATATTCCCGTCGCTCGAGAATTTCCCGAAATTTTTACGAAAGAGATTCCTGGTTTTCCTCTGAGAAGGGAGATCGACTTCAGTATTGAGTTGGTGCTCGGAACAGCCCCAAATTTGAGAGCCCAGTATCGGTTTTCACCAGCAGAGTTGAGGGAATTGAAGGTTCAATTGAGCCATATTTTGGAGAAAGGTTTCATTAGGCCGAGTATGTCACCTTGGGGAGCTTCGATGTTTTCGTGAAGAAGAAGTATGGCTCGATGAGGATGTGCATCGACTTTCGGCAACTAAACAAAGCGATTGTGAAGAATAAGTATCTGTTGCCGAGAATCGATGATTTGTTCGACCAAATTCAGGGTTCAACGATGTACTCTAAGATCGATCTTCGATCGGGTTACCATCAGTTGTGGATTCGTGAGAAGGACATCTTAAAGACTATGTTTCGGACAAGATATGGGCATTATGAGTTTTTATTGCCTTTTGGACTGACGAATGCCCCTGTAGTCTTTATGGATTTGATGAACCTAGTTTCAGGGAGTTCATAGATCAGTTTTTTATAGTGTTCATCGATGATATCTTGGTCTATTCAAAAACCAAGAGGCAGCACAAAGAGCATCTGAGGTTAGTTCTCCAAGCTCTTTGAGACTCACAGCTATATGCTAAGTTCTCTAAGTGTGAGTTTTGGTTGGATAGAGTGGTTTTTTGGGTCATGTCATTTCTTCATATGGTACCTCAGTTGATCCCAGTAAGGTAGAGGCCATTGAACTGGGAGCATCCATTTATGAGATTTGTAGCTTTTGGGATTGGCTGGCTACTACAGATGTTTTATTTAGGGGTTTTCTGAGATAGCCAAGCCTATGACGCAGTTGACTCAGAAAGATAGAAGATTTGTTTGGACTGAGGGAGTGTGAGCACAGTTTTCAGTTTCTGAAGTAGAAGTTAACTACTGTTCCAGTGCTAGCATTGACTTCGGGTTCAGGAGGTTTTGTGGTATGTTCTTATGTGTCGCTGTGAGACGTGAAAGATTATTGTATTAATTAATTTAATTAATCGGGTTTTGGATAGACCATATTTGGCGTGAACGGATCTGGGAGGAATCAGCTTTGAGCTGGTATGCTTGGTGAGCGTATCGGATTTCTATGTATAATTGTGTTTAGAACATCTCTGGTTAGTTGTAGAGTTCTTCGGGGTAGTAGTCAGATTTGGAGAGTTGAGAAGTACAGGTTGGTAACTTCAGCTTTGGCACTGGTTGATTGTAATCGAAGCTAGTGGTCAAACTGGTTGTCGCAAGTATTTGAGTTACGCTAGTTGAATATCTTGCGCGGGTAGCGAAACACCGTCGTTTGGAAGAAAACAGATTTTAGATGCATAAGTCGTTAGCGCTGTGTGAACCGGCCTAGTTCGAGGGTGTGATGTGGACCGGTTTTGGGTTGTTTAGACCAGAAGACAGTGCGATGTCTTTTTGGATATTAGTGAATGCTGGTCAGTGTTGGTATCAGATCTGATCTTTCAGATCTAGGTGTTTTGACTAGGAGCGATGCGACGCCGTTTAGAAAGACATGTGTATGTATTATTTGGTTAGTGATGCAACGTCGTTCGGTAATAGCGTGCTGGTTTAGCTTGTGGTCCATATCTGGAGTTTTACTCAGATCTGAGTGGGTATCAACTTTGAGCTAATGTTGTTGGTGGTTACTGTTCACCAGATTTGGGGAACTTAAGTTATTATATAGAGGACTTTGACCCTTCGAACGTGATATTTCCCGACACTTAGAAATATTTCCCGTAACCTTACTCTATCCTGATACCCTAGTTACTGTTCACCGAACCTTATCTTCTCCAATTGCCGACGATAGAAGACTCAGATTGGAGCAAGAGTGGTAGCGTTGGACTCCTCTTGCCAAGGAGTTCCTTCTTATATCTCTTTCGAAGGCTTGGGTTAAGCTAGAAGAAGATCGCGAAAGAAGCAACCTTGTGTAGTATATTAGCATTTTGGCAGATTTTCTTCTCCATTCAGGTAGTGCTTTCTGGTAAGAGCTAGATTATCCCTTACGCTTCGTTTAGAGCTGTCTGTTGTGCTAGAAGGATAGGACAGAACTGGTGGAGCTTGTAGCTCCAAGTTCGTAGTTTTGTGGTATAGTCCTCGAGTTTTGTTGTTGTTGTTTGGCCAAGCAGGTGGCAGATTTGAGTTGCTCGTGACTTTTTTTTGGTAATTTTAGCTCAGAAAGCTAAGGTACGGATGTGAGCTTATGATTACAGTTTTGATATGGACTTGTGTATAAATGGCGTGTGTTGTTATGTGAGCAGTGTGTATGATGTTACTTCTGTGCTTTTGTTTGCATTTGTTTTGTGTATATTATCCTGCAAGTTGTTATGCATACACGCATGTCATGTTGTTCTGCTCATTCCTTTTCGAGCCCTTGATAACAGCCTGCTGTGAGAACCCCTGATCCGTTGTTGTTGCTGTTGAGCTAATCTTTGTTGACATGGTGCATGTGATTGAGCGCCTGGGTAGCTCCCAGTTCTCTCATATGCGATATGGCCTTCCAGTTCTAGCCGGTGTTGATGTTTTATGTGATTGAGCGCATGGGCAGCTCCCATTTCTCTCACATGAGTTGCAGCCATCCCTGTAATCTGTTGTGATTGATATCATGTGTGATCGAGCTCCTGCGTAACTCCCATTATCTCACACATTTGGTGATCATTTCCAGTTCTGGTATTCAGCTGTGCACAGTCTTTTGAGCTCCATGTTCTCATGCATAGCATTGCATTTATAGCTTGTTCAATCTGCATGTTGTTTTATGTTGCTCTCCGTATTGGGGTCCCTCCGGGACTGGATTGTTTGTTTTCCTGTGTGTTGTCCAGGTTTTCCAGGTTTCTCAGCTGGTCGTGGAGATGGCCCAGCTGGAGGTGCCCCTGGAGGTGGATAGAGTGTCCCAGTTATATATAATATATAGTTATGTAGTAGAGTCATCGCATGGGGAATGCCCGATGGGATGTTCTATTACTATTTTTGTATCTATGTTGAGCGAGAGACTCGTTATGTCTGTATATCTAGTAGACGCTCTTTAGGTTTGTATCTGTTGTGGTTGTTTTTCTGTTGTTATAAAACCAGTATTTTGAGTATCGTTGTATTTTAATTTATATTTTCTAAGTCAGGTCAAAGCGAAAAATTTTAGCCACTTTATTTTAAATGCAGGGTTCTAGACCTCGTGGCCATCAATTCAAGAAGAAGCAGGGTTCTAGTTCTTCTGGTTCGGGTAGTTCGAGCAGTAGTAGTAGTCCTAGGGCTACCTTTTGTGGCCAGTGTGGTGATAGACACCCCTCGACGCAGTGTACAGGGGTTCAGGGTGTTGGCAACCTTTGTAGCAGTATGGATATTTTGCGAGAGTGTGTCCATTGGCGGGATCACAGCACGCCGCAGTCCCACCGCAGGGTCGTTCTAGTGGGTGTGATGCTCCAGTATCAAACAATACACGTGCAGGAAAATCAAAGACAGTACAAGTACGCAATCACTCCTCCTGGCATGCCTTCTGCTTGCTCCCTCGTCATGGCATTCATCTGGGCATGCTGAGGTCCTGAAAACTGAGGCTGGGAAGACTGTCCAAATCGTGAAGAATCAGGATGCTAAAACGGCCTATACTTAGTCTCCCCCATCCTCTGCTGCGGAGCAGGAAAAGAACAACCTCTAGATGATTCATTTATAGCTGATGCATTTGTGGTTGAGCATGGTTTGCATACCACTTCTTTATGTGATGTTGTTTCTGTTACGACTCCTACAGGCACGAGCCTGTTCTCCCAAGAGATTTTGTTGAATGGCATTCTTAGGTTTGGTGAGAGTGTGTTGGTATCGAACCTGATTCGTACAGTGTTGTGGATTTCGATTGCATTGTAGGAATGGACGTGTTGTCTAGATATAGGGCCACCATGGACTGTTTCCATGGCGTTGTGCGCTTTAGGCCCCAGTCTGGCAAGAAATGGAATTTCTATGGCCTTGATTCCCAATCGAAGATTCCCTTGGTCTCTGCTATGGAGATGTTTAGCCTTATGTCGTTGGAGAATGCTGGATTCATGATCTTTTATAGCTGATGCATTTGTGGTTGAGCATGTTTTGCATACCACTTCTTTATGTGATGTTGTTTCTGTTACGACTCCTACAGGCGCGAGCCTGTTCTCCCAAGAGATTTTGTTGAATGGCATTCTTAGGTTTGGTGAGAGTGTGTTGGTATCGAACCTGATTCGTACAGTGTTGTGGATTTCGATTGCATTGTGGGAATGGACGTGTTGTCTAGATATAGGGCCACCATGGACTGTTTCCATGGCGTTGTGCGCTTTAGGCCCAGTCTGGCAAGAAATGGAATTTCTATGGCCTTGATTCCCAATCGAAGATTCCCTTGGTCTCTGCTATGGAGATGTTTAGCCTTATGTCGTTGGAGAATGCTGGATTCATGATCTATGCTTTGGACGCATCCTTTTCGTCGGTGTGGAGCTTAAGTGACATCCCCGTTGCTCGAGATTTCCCTGATTGTTTCATGAGGAGATTCCTGGCTTTCCTCCGAGAAGGGAGATCGACTTCAGCATTGAGTTGGTACCTGGTACAGCTCCGATCTCATGAACCCCTTATCATTTAGCATCAGCTGAGTTGAGGGAGTTGAAAGTACAACTTAGTGACTTGCTGGAGAAAGGTTTTATTCGACCGAGAATGTCGTCGTGGGGAGCTCCTATCTTGTTTGTGAAGAAGAAGGATGGTTCCATGAGGATGTGTATTGACTTCCGGCAACTGAATAAGGCTAATGTAAATAATAAGTACCCTCTACCGAGGATCGATGACTTAATTGATCAGCTTCAAGGATCAGCGGTGTATTCAAAGATCGATCTGCGTTCGGGGTACCATCAGTTGAGTATTCAGGAGCAAGATGTTGTGAAAACTTCTTTTCGTACGAGGTATGGGCATTATGAGTTTTTGGTTATGCCTTTTGGTTTGACGAATGCCCCTGCAGTTTTCATGGATCTGATGAATCGAGTCTTTCGAGAGTTCATCGATCAGTTTGTGATTGTGTTCATTGATGACATTTTGGTGTACTCGAAGACTGCGATGCAGCATAAAGAGCATTTGCGGCGGGTTCTCCAGACACTACGAGACTCGCGGCTGTATGCTAAGCTTTCTAAGTGCGAGTTTTGTTTGGATAGAGTAGTGTTTCTAGGTAATTGTAATTTGAGCTGCAGGTTTATCTGTTGATCCCAGTAAGGTAGAGGCTGTTGTGAACTGGGAACATCCCAAGAATGTATCTGAGATTCATAGCTTTTTGGGATTGGATAGCTATTACCGACGCTTTATCAATGGATTTTCTAATATAACTAAGCCTATGACGCGGTTGACCCAGAAAGACAAGAGATTTGTTTGGACTGATCAATGCGAGAACAGCTTTCGATTGCTCAAAGAGAAGCTAACTACAGCGCCAGTGTTAGCTTTGCCTTTGGGTTCATGTGGTTTTGTGAGACCCGAAAGTTTAATAAGATTAATTGAGTTAATTAATCGGGTTAACATAGACCAGATTTGGGCTTGAGCAGATCTGGGATGAAACAGCTTTGAGTTGGTATGCTTGGTGAAGTTATCGGGTTCGTTTAAGTCCTTGGAACAGATCTCGAGAGTTGGAGTTTTCCCGCGGGAACTGAGAAGATGTGAGTTTGCTGAGTGATCGCGTTCAGCAGTGGTGATGGGATCTGTTGTCGCTAGGCAGATATGAGTTCGCTAGCGGGTTTCTGTAGCGAGTAGCTAAACTACGTCGTTTGGATTAGTTGGAACGACATCGTTTTGGTTTAGCGAACGAGATTCAGATTTGAGGCGTTGGTCTTCAGATTTCGATGGGATCTGAGTGTTGTGATGCTGGTAGCATTTTAAAATTTGAGTAGCGGGTGACGTGTCTAGATGCAACAGTAGACTTTGTGCGACGTCGTTTCGATGAGTCGAGACCTGTCTTAGCGTAGAGACAGATCTGTGGTGAGATTCAGATCCGAGTGGGAAATCAGTTTTGAGACTTAAGTTGTCGTTAGGTTCTGTTCTTCAGATTTGAGCAGATCTGACCTTTATATAGAGAACCTTGCCTTCGTTCTTGATTATTCAGCCCGGACACTTAGAAAATTTCCCGTGAGCAAACTCTGTTGCGATACCCTGGCTACTGTTCACCGAACCTTATCCTCTCCGATTGCCGATGGTAGATAGCTCCGACGGAAGTAAGAGTGGTAGTGTTGGACTCCTCTTGCTAAGACGCTTCGTTTGGTGTTGCTTTTGGAAGCTTGCGTGAAGCTGGAGAGGTGTGCAAAGACATCGCCCTTCTCTAGCCTGTTAGCATAAGCGTCGGATTTTGCCTACCGTTCAGGTAGCTCGTTGGGTAAGTGTTAAGATCCTACCTTGTGCTTTGTTTAGAGCATTCTGTTGTGTTAGAAGGGTAGGACAGATTTGGTTGAGCCCGTAGCTCCAAATTCGTGAGTTTTCTGTGCTACTGCCCCTGAGCTAGTATCTATATTTGGCTTAGCAGGTGTGAGATCTGTGTTGCTTGGGAGTGCTTTGTTGTAATTATAGCTCAGAAGACTTGAGGTACGGATGTGAGCTTGTTTTACAGCTTTGGATTGAGCATGGGTGATTATGCTTGCTGCTGTGTATGCTTTGCATTGTTGTATATGTTTCTGTGTTGGACATTTGCACATGTTGCATACACGCATTTATCATATTGAGCTCAGATTCGTTGGAGCCGTGCCTTTTTGTGCCTTGTTGTATTGATCTGTGCGCAGCAGGTTGAGCTGTGTTTGCATCTGGTGCCGTGTGTTGAGACGAGTGGGTAGCTCGCATATACCCACACACCCCGTAGCCACTGTTGTTCAGTTGTATCTGTTCTTGATCAGCTTTGAGATTCTGGGTCCCTGCCATTGGTTGTAGCCTTCCGTCTGTACTCAGCTGTTCATGCATAGCATTTGCATATTATCTGTTGCTTTCCATTTGATGTTTTATATTGCTCTCCGTACTGGGGTTTGACCCCATGTCCCCCAGGGGCTTGGTATTTGTTTTCCTATGTATGTGTTTCAGGTTACCATGGTTATTCAGCTGGTCGTGGAGTTGACCCAGCTGGAGGTGCCCCAGGAGGTGGTTAGAGTGTCCCAGTTAGCGTATAGCATATATGTATAAGCACTGTTAGCCGGGGAGTGCCCTGTGCTTTATTGTATTCCGATTGCATTCTGTAGTGCTTGTATCAATTGAATGATGTACTGTTGTACTGAGTGATTGTAAACTGGGATATTTTGAGTATTGCGGTATTTTAAATTATGTAATCTTTCAGTCAGGCCAAAAGCAAAAATTTTAGCCACTATTTTATTGCTTCCGCTATGTGTTTGCGTGGTTAAACTCTGTGATTGATCATGAGGCCTAACATTTTTTGTATCAGAGCTTAAGCTGGGATAAGCTCAATTTCTTTTGACCACACTCGAGTCTAGAAACAGGGTTGCTTGTTGCATGTGCATGACTATGTGATTTACTTGTTCTAAGATATATTTCTTGCTGTGTGATCTTACCCTCTTAGTATCTTCCTAGATGCCGCCTAGACGTAGGGGTAGAGGTGGAGGGCAGTTTCATCAGGAATCCGAGGGTCAGAACGATGAGGATCAGCGTAGCATTCCTATTCGTAGACATACCAGACAGGTCAAAGATGAGGTAGATGAGCTGGTAGCCCGTGTGGATGACATGGAACTTGTGATGGCGAGGTTTCAGCGGATGAATCCTCATACGCTTAATGGTGATGAGCCTAGTTCCGATGCGGAGTCTTGGTTGCAGCATATTACCGGGTTGTTTGATCGTGTCAGGTATGACGACGAGCGTAGGTTGAGTCTAGCTACGTTTCAGTTGAGGAGGAATGCGGAGCGTTGGTGGAGAGGCGCTTCGAGGACTCTTGAGGAGACTGGAGTAGGGATCTCGTGGAACAGCTTTTGTACTGCCTTCCGTCAGGAGTACGTTCCGGAATCCTTTGTGAACCCCAGGAGCATGAGTTTGATAACCTAGTGCAGGGGACTCTGTCTGTAGGAGAGTATGCTCGGAGATTTTCTTCTCTTCTTGAGTATGTTCCGCATGTTTCTGGCCGAGAGAAGGCGAAGAGGAACAAGTTCTTGGAAGGGTTGAATGAGGAGTTATATTCGTTGGTGCTTGGCGAGTTCATTGGCTAGCTATGCAGAAGCGGTGGACAGGGCTATTGACATTGAGGAGGGACTGCAGAACCGTAGGTCTCGTGTTAGGCCGCAAGTGGTGCAAGTTAACAGTCCCATGGTTTCGGGGATGCAACCTTCCCAGTCTGTGCAGTCGTCTCAGCCACCCCAGCAGCAAGTAGCCCAACAGCCTGGACACCAGAGGTTTAGACCTCATGGTCGTCAGTTCAAGAAAAAGTCTGGTTCTAGTTCTTCTGGATCGAGTAGTTCTAGCAGTGGTAGTAGTTCCAAGGTCGAGTATTGTGGCCAGTGTGGTGGAAGGCATCCTACAGTGCAGTGTGTGGGTGTGCAAGGTTCGTGTAACGTCTGTGGTCAGTATGGACACTTTGCGAGAGTTTGTCCTCTGTCTGGATCTCAGCATGCCGCCGTCCCACCACAGGGTCGAGGTGGATCATCTAGAGGTCGCTCTTCTTTTCCGGTTCAGCAACAGAGGTAAGGGGAGCCGCAGTTTAGGCCATTCCAGCAGCCTGGTTCTTTGCGGTTTGGACAGTCTTCCCATCCTCAGTTTTCAGGACCTCAGTTTGCCCAGGTGAATGCCATGACGAGGGAGCAAGTGGAGGGCATGCCAGGAGGAGGAGTGATCGCAGGTACTTGTTTTGCTTTTTTTATTTTCCTGCACGTGTGTTGTTTGATACAAGAGCATCACATTCGTTTATTGCTTATGCATTTGTGGTTGAGCATGGTTTGCATACCACTACTTTGCGTGATGTTGTGTCTGTTGCGACTCCTGCCGGCGCGAGCCTATTCTCCCAAGAGATTTTGTTGAATGTCATTCTTAGGTTTGGTGAGAGTGTGTTGTTAGCCAACTTGATCAGGCTAGTGATGTGGGATTTCGATTGCATAGTGGGAATGAAGGAGATTCTTGGTTTTCCTCCGAAGAGGGAGATAGATTTCAGCATTGAGTTGGTACCTGGTACAGCTCCGATTTCGCGTTCTCCGTATCGTTAAGCGTCTGCTGAGTTGAGGGAGCTTAAGGTTCATCTTAGTGATTTGCTGGAGAAGGGATTTATTAGGCCTAGTATGTCCCCGTGGGGAGCGCCTATCTTGTTTGTCAAGAAGAAGGATGGGTCGATGAGGATGTGTATCGACTTTAGGCAACTGAATCAGGCGACATTGAAGAATAAGTACCCTTTGCCTAGGATCGATGACGTGTTTGATCAGCTTCAGGGTTCAGTTGTGTTTTCTAAGATCGATTTACGTTCGAGGTACCATCAGTTGCCATTCGAGAGCAAGATGTGGCGAAGACTGCATTTCGTACGAGGTACGGGCATTATGAGTTTTTAGGTATGCCTTTTGGTTTGACGAATGCCCTGCAGTTTTCATGGATCTTATTAATAGAGTCTTTAGAGAGTTCATCGATCAGTTTGTGATTATGTTTATCTATGACAGTTTGGTGTACTCTAAGACTCCGATGCAGCACAAAGAACATTTGAAGTTGGTTCTTCAGACGCTACGAGACTTGCAGTTGTATGCTAAGTTCTCCAAGTGCGAGTTTTGGTTAGATCGAGTTGTGTTTCTGGGTCATGTGATATCAGTTGAGGGTATTTATGTGGATCCCAGTAAAGTAGAGGCTGTGGTTAACTGGGAGCATCCCAAGAATGTTTCTGAGATTCGTAGTTTCTTGGGATTGGCGGGCTATTATCGACGCTTTATAGGGGATTTCTCTAGTATAGCTAAGCCAATGACGCAGTTGAATCAGAAATACAAGAGGTTTATTTGGACTGAGCAATGCGAGAATAGTTTTCTATTGCTCAAAGGGAAGCTAACTACTACGCCTGTGTTAGCTCTGCCGTGTGGTTCAGGAGGTTTTGTTGTTTGTGCAGATGCTTCCTTGAATGGATTGGGTTGTGTGTTGATGCAGTATGGTCGATTCATTGCATATGCCTCTCATCAGTGAAACCGCATGAGACTCGTTACCCAGTTCATGATTTGGAGTTGGCAGCAGTGATCTTTGCCTTGAAGATTTGGCGCCACTATCTGTATGACGAGCAGTTTGTGGTGTATTCAGACCACAAGAGCCTTCAGTACCTGTTTTCTTAGTCATATTTGAACATGAGACAGCGTAGATGGATGGAGCTGCTTAAGGATTTTTATTGTGAGATTCAATATCAGCATGGGAAAGTAAATGAGTTGGCAGCAGTGGTTTTTGCCTTGAAGATTTGGCGCCACTACCTGTATGGCGAGCAGTTTGTGGTGTATTCAGACCACAAGAGCCTTCAGTATCTATTTTCTCTGTCAGATTTGAACATGAGACAGCGTAGATGGATGGAGCTGCTTAAGGATTTTGATTGTGAAATCCAATATCAGCCTGGGAAGATGAATGTCGTCGCTGATGCATTGAGAAGAAAGGCTCAAGTAGCGATGCTGGCTTCGTTGCAGATTTCGAAGGTCCATGAGCATCTAAGCACTACTGGTTGGCGATTTTACCCAGCTGTGGATTATGTTGTGGTGTCTTCTTTTCAAGTTGAGCCACAGATTGTTGCGAGCATTAGAGCAGCTCAGAGGACAGATCCCTCCATCCATGAGTTGAAGCTAAAGGCGAGGGCTGGACAGTTAGAGGATTATTCTGTCTCATCAGATGGTTGTTTGAGGTTTCGTGGCAGGTTGGTTGTGCCAAATCTGGTAGATTTGAAGGATGAGATCTTGAGAGAAGCGCACTGCAGTAGACTTAGTGTTCATCCTGGTACAAGGAAGATTTATCATGCCTTGAAGCAGCATTACTGGTGGGCAGGTTTGAAGAGTGATGTTGCTGATTTTGTAGCCCGTTGTCTGAATTTTCAGCAGAACAAGGCTGAGAGGATGAGACCTGGTGGTTTGTTACAAATCTTAGAGGTGCTCCAATGAAATTGGTAGCCCGTTGTCTGAATTTTCAGCAGAACAAGGCTGAGAGGATGAGACCTGGTGGTTTGTTACAAATCTTAGAGGTGCTCCAATGAAATTGGGAGCACATAGCTATGGATTTTGTAACCCATTTACCTCGTTCCAGTAGAGGCTGTGATGCGGTTTGTGTGGTGATAGACAGATTGTCGAAGTCTGCGCACTTCATTCCCTACAACATGACCTATTCTTTGAAGAAGATGGTGAAGCTGTACATAGATTTCTTGGTGAGTTTGCATGGTGTGCCTGTTTCGATTGTTTCAGATCATGATCCGAGGTTTACTTCCAGGTTTTGAAAGAGTTTGCAAACAGCTTTGGTACTGTCAGGCCTCGTGCTCTAAACAGAGTAAAATCATACAAACACATGCGGAAGCTATCAAAAAGCGGGTAAAATTTTCGTTTTTGGCCTGACGGTTTAAAACAATGTAATTTAAAATAGAGCGATACTCAAAATATATCCCAGTTTATAAAAACAACCAACATTATAGCATATAACAACCAAAACATGTATCAGACTCCAACTACTGGATACAATAACGAAGCGCAGGGCATCCCCCTAGCTAACTGATACATATATATAAATATGCTATACGCAACTGGGACACGCTAACCACCTCCTGGGGCACCACCAGCTGGGGTTATAACCACGACCAGCTGTAAAACCTGGGTTCCCTGAAAACAACACAAACAAGGAAACAAATCAAGCCCCAGAGGGACATGGGGTCAAACCCCAGTACGGAGAGCAACAGATATAGCTAAAAGAATGCATAAGATAAAAATGCAGATGCTATGCATGAGACACCGGATATCAACAGAAGGCTCGACCAACAAGGGAGCTAAGGAACTCAAGCACAGCTCCAAGAATCTGCAATAACGGTGGCCACGGGGTGTGTTCACAGTGTGGTAATGAGCCACTCACCGTGACACTACACCCGAATACCAGATGCATCAAACAACTCAACCTGCCGTTGCCTCGCCCATGAACTGTGGTAGTTAACCACTCGGCGCATGGTGGCTAACGATTTCAGCAGGGAGATGAGAGTGCGGTATTGCCGCTCGCCCTCGCATCCTGGTAAGAATCAACAACAGAAATACAAGATATGAAACAATGGCTGCAACCGAAATATGAATGCAATATGGGAAATGCTTGTATGCATAAACATAGCAACTAAAATCAACAGCAATCATATATACACACAGCAACATCCATATCAATGCACAATCATCCATCTAGCATTCAATCTCACGCCAATTCCCAGCTACTTCAAGCTCAGATCCGTACCTTATACTTCTATGTAATAATTACCACAACAAAGGTCCCGAGAAAGCTTAACAACAACCTGTCAAAGCACACAGGGCATACATCATCGGGACTCAAATACACAGAAGGTACTGCCGGGAGTTACAACTCAACCAGCGATCAATCCCATCAATACCACTTAACAGGGAGCTTAAATCAACTTACTAAAGCTAAGATCTTACAACAATTCGAAGCTACCTGCTCACAGCGAATACACGGCCAAGACAGTAACTTCGTGGCCTCGCTCTAGCTAACAACAGCCTCCAAGAATGGTATAGGATGGAAGAGCTTCTCGAGAGGAGTCCAACGCTACCTCGCACGTACCAAACAACGGGCGGAAACGATGGGAATTGCCGAAGAAAAGCTACGATGAACAGTAACCTGGGGTTCGAAACGAAGAACACAATCGGGGAAAATATTTCGCTAAGTATGGAATCTGGTGCTCGAAATCGAAGACCAAGCCTTCCTTAAATACATCTCGCAAAAGCTGGTTAAATCATCCACCGACATAACCAGCAGGCACCAACAAACCAGCAGATGCAAAGAACCAACTGCTGAATTCTCAAACCACGCTAAACAAAACGACGTCGTAGAACACTACCTACGACTGGTTCTCAACCAAAAGCTGGACAACCAGACGACTGGTTTAAACATCATGGGAATTCCTCCAAAAGCTGGTACCAATCGCGACATCTAAAATGCAGCGTTGCAACTAATCAAAACGGCGTCGCACCGCTCATGTCATCAAATCTGGTTGATAACCCTCGCGCAATACCAGCCGAAAGCTATAGTAGCGCACCACCAGTCGCAAGCTACAGTAGCGCACAAATCTCTCGTAGCTGGAAAACCAGTCGCAACATCCAAACGACGACGTTTCCTTCTCGCACAGTGATGTTGACCCACGTTGACATCTGCTTCGACTGAACAACCAGCAGGAACACACACGCGATCAGATCTCACACTAGCGCTCCACCAAAACGACGTCGCTCCAACTTATTCAAACGACACCATATCCAACCCGATACAAAATACGCTAAACCAGCGACAGGTATTTCAAGCGCTACCAGATCTCTCCAAACGAAGGCGTTTTGGAATCTCACGTTGCCAAATAAACGCTACGACTGGTTTTCACTAAACAACCAGCTCTTACCACAAAACCAGCTTTCACCACAAAATACCAAAAAAATACGAAAACTTCCAGAATTGTTCCAAATTCTATTTCAGACCCGAAAATGCCAACCAAACTTACAAACAGAGATCTAAACCACCAGAAATATCTAAAAAGGATACATGCCAACAATTAAATCTTGATTACAAATCCAGGTCTCACATTTCTCCCCCACTAAAAAGGATTTCGTCCCCGAAATCAAACAACAATTCTGGCACAACAACACAGCAACAGCAAAATACAAACAGAACTCGCCCAACACAAGGCCAAGAGTTCAAGATAACTGAGCAAACATATAACAACAACTAGGGAAGAAATACAACCAAAAGCTACAAACTACTGGAAATTTAGCTCAACAGCTACTCAAACAGATGCGGCCACTCGCACTGCATCTTTTCTTCCAGCTCCCAAGTAGATTCTTCCCTTCCATGTTTGCTCCGCTGCACCATTACCAACGGAATGATTTTATTTCTCAGCTGTTTCTCTTTTCTGCCAAGGATTTTCAAAGGATATTCTTGATAGCTCAACGACTGATCTAGCTCAACCTCGTCAGTTCCAAGCACATGAGACGGATCTGGCTCATACTTCCTCCACATGGAAACATGAAAGACGTCATGAAGAGAAGATAACTCTGGCGGCAACAACAGCCGATACGCTAAAGGGTCAATCCTCTCAACAATCTCATACGGTCTGACGTAACGAGGAGCTAACTTCCCCTTGCGTCCAAAGAGCGTAACACTGCGAAACGGAGAAACTTTGAGAAATACACGATCACCAACCTGAAACTCAAGAGGTCGACGCCTCTTATTCGCATAACTGGCTTGGCGATCCTGGGCAGCCTTCATCCGCTGTCTAATAAGATCCACATGATCCTTCATTTGCTGCACAAAGTCAGGGGCAGATAGCTGCTTCTCCCCCACTTCTTCGCAACACACTGGCGATCTGCACTTTCTGCCATACAAAGCCTCAAAAGGCGCCATACCAATCGTCACTTGGTAGTTGTTATTGTACGAAAACTCAACCAAAGACAACGCGTCTTGCCAGCTACCTCCGAAATCCAACACAACAGCTCGCAACATATCCTCCAACGTCTGGATAGTTAGCTCATATTGGCCATCTGTCTGGGGGTGATACGCGGTGCTCATAGCCAATCTTGTGCCCAAAGTTGTTTGCAAACTCTTCCAAAACCTGGAAGTAAACCTTGGATCTCGGTCGGAAACGATCGAAACGGGCACACCATGTAGTCTAACAACAAAATCAACGTACAGCTTCGCCATCTTCTTCAACGAGAAGGTCATCCCACAGGGAATAAAATGTGCAGACTTCGACAGACGGTCTATAACCACCCAAATAGCATCGCATCCTCTGCTGGAACGAGGCAGATGCGTCACGAAATCCATAGCAATGTGCTCCCAATTCCATTGGGGCACTTCCAAACTCTACAACAGACCACCAGGTCTCACCCTTTCGGCCTTAACCATCTGGAAATTCAAACAACGAGCGACAAAACCATCAACGTCGCTCTTTAGGCCAGCCCACCAAAAGTGCGGCTTCAAAGCATGGTACATCTTCCGTGCACCAGGATGAACACTATGTCTGCTACAGTGCACTTCCCGAAGGATCTCCTCCTCCAAGTCAATAAAATTGGGCACAACCAACCTGTTAGAGTAGATTCCCAGACTTCGACAGACGGTCTATAACCACCCAAATAGCATCGCATCCTCTGCTGGAACGAGGCAGATGCGTCACGAAATCCATAGCAATGTGCTCCCAATTCCATTGGGGCACTTCCAAACTCTGCAACAGACCACCAGGTCTCATCCTTTCGGCCTTAACCATCTGGAAATTCAAACAACGAGCGACAAAACCAGCAACGTCGCTCTTTAGGCCAGCCCACCAAAAGTGCGGCTTCAAAGCATGGTACATCTTCCGTGCACCAGGATGAACACTATGTCTGCTACAGTGCACTTCCCGAAGTATCTCCTCCTCCAAGTCAATCAAATTGGGCACAACCAACATGTTAGAGTAGATGCCCAACTAGCCAACTTGTGGCGTGTGGGTTTTATTGACTCTTGTATATGACAATCTTTATATATGTTATTCGCATTTCTTTATGGCATTCTTTATTTTCATTATGTTATATAATGTTAACAATTGTGTTGGATAAAGACCTAGAATGCACCATAGTGTATGTTAGATGTGATAGTGGATATGATGGCTATCATGAAACACATCTAATAGTCACTGTGCATTCTGAATTCGTTTCTAGTTGATTGGGCCGTCAAAATGAGGATAAGGCCGCCCGAGCTTGAGACTAGCATCTGCGATGTGAAGTACCATGTTTCATTGGTAGGGAACATTGTGATGTTCTGAGCATGCAGATAGATAGTGACCTGGTGATCTATCGAACTACCCTCGTTCGGACTACCATTTGTCGAGTGGATAAGTCCGAGGTGTTGGATGTACTGATTAGTCCTCACGACTCGAAACGTCATTGAGACTCTACATGATAGGCGTCTCACTTTGACCCGTTTGCCGACTCACTTGGGGTCATTAGGCGGCGGGATTGGGTGAGGTCCCAATGCATGTAGCAGTCGATGCACAGCAAGCTAAACATCTCCATCGCTGAGACCAACGGGATCTTAGATCTAGAATCCTGGCCGTAGAAGTCCCACTTCTCGCCAGACAAAGGCCTAAAGCGCACAATCCCATGGAAGCAGTCCACGGAGGCCCTATAGTTGGACAGCACATCCATCCCAACTATGCAATCGAAATCCCAAAGCATCAAACGGATCAAGTTCACTAACAGGACATGCTCACCAAACCGCAACACACAATCCAACAAAACTTCCTGGGAGAACAAGCTCACACCGCCAGGGGTAGACACGGAAACAGCATCGCGCAACGAAATGGTACACAGACCATGCTCAACAACAAACGAATCAGAAATAAACGAATGCAATGCACCGGTGTCAAACAACACACGCGCAGGAAAATCAAAAACAAGGCAAGTACCTGCGATTACCCGACTCGGTGTCTCCTCGGCCTGCTCTCTAGTGATGGCGTTAACCTGAGCATACTAGGGTCCTGAGTAGAAAGGCTGAGACGACTGCCCAAAGCACGAAGGGCCAGGCTGCTGAAACGGCCTAAACTGGGTCTCACCCAATCGGGGCTGCTGAAACTGCTGAGAACGGCCCCTAGACTGACCTCCACGACCCTGAGGCTAGGCCGCGGTCTGTTGTGATCCAGCTGACGGACACACTCTCGCAAAATGCCCGTACTGACCACAAAGGTTGCAGGAACCCTGCACACCTACACACTGAGTGGAAGGATACTTTCCACCGCAAAAGCCGCAAAACTCAGTCCGAGATCCACTGCTACTCGAACTGCCTGAACCAGAAGAGCCAGAACCTGACTTCTTCTTGAACTGCTGACCTCGGGGTCGAAACCTCTGACGGCCAGACTGCTGAGCCACCTGTGACTGCTGCTGCTGCTGCTGGGGCTGATAGGCTGACTGGGAGGACTGAAAAGACTGCGCTCCCTGAATAGCAGGACGACCACCCGGCGCTGCCTGCTGCCTACGAGCACGACGACTACGCAAACCTTCCTCAATGTCGATGGCACTGTCCACAGCCTCAGCGTAAGTCTTGGGCTTACTAGTCAAAACCATCTGATACAACTATTCATTCAAGCCCTCAAGAAACCGAGTCCGCTTGGCCCTCTCCCCGCTCCCGGGCGTTCACATAAGACTCGAGGACATACTCCTGCCGGAAGGTCTCGCAAAAACTATCCCAAGAGATCCCAACATCGGTCTCTAACAAGGTACTCAAAGCGCCTCGCCACCAGCGCTCCGCCGCCTTCCTGAGCAAGAGGGTCGCTAAACTCAGCCGAAGATCATCATCATACTGCACCCGATCGAAAATACCAATGATATTATGGAGCCACGAGTCTGCATCCTCACTGGACTCATCACCATTAAAGACTGGAGGGTTCATCCGCTGAAACCATGCTATCACCACGTCCATCCGCTCCACCGGGGGAGGCAAGTCACCAACTTCCTCCTCCTCATCACTAACACGAGTATGACTGCGAGCACTACGCCTATCCTCATTCTGTCCTGCTGATTCCTCAAACTTCCCCCTACCTCTACCACGACGTCTAGGCGGCATCTACGAAAACACTCAACAAGATCAAGCAAAACAGAACAGATACAGCATAGATAGCATATAACACAGAAATATGCAGCACGTAGTCACATAACCAAGCACATACAACACACCACACTGTGCCTAGACTCGAGTGTGATCAAAGAAATTGAGCTTATCCCAGCTTAATCTCTGATATCAAAAATGTCAGGCCTCGTGATCTAAACAGAGTAAAATCATACAAACACATGCGGAAGCTATCAACAAGCGGGTAAAATTTTCGCTTTTGGCCTGACGGTTTAAAACAATGTAATTTAAAATAGAGCAATACTCAAAATATATCCCAGTTTATAAAAACAACCAACAGTATAGCATATAACAACCAAAACATGTATCAGGCTGGATACAATAACAAAGCGCAGGGCATCCCCCTGGCTAACTGATACATATATATATATAAATATGCTATACGCAACAGGGACACGCTAACCACCTCCTTGGGCACCACCAGCTGGGTTATAACCACGACCAGCTGTAAAACCTGGTTTCCCTGAAAACAACACAAACAAGGAAACAAATCAAGCCCCAGAGTGACATGGGGTCAAACCCCAGTACGGAGAGAAACAGATATAGCTAAAAGAATGCATAAGATAAAATGCAGATGCTATGCATGAGACACTGGATATCAACAAAAGGCTCGACCAACAAGGGAGCTAAGGAACTCAAGCACAGCTCCAATAATCTGCAACAACAGTGGCCACGGGGTGCGTTCACAGTGTGGTAATGAGCCACTCGCCGTAACACTACACCCGAATACCAGATGCATCAAACAACTCAACCTGCCGTTGCCTCGCCCATGAACTATGGTAGTTAACCACTCGGCGCATGGTGGCTAACGATCCCAGCAGGGAGATGAGAGTGCGGTATTGCCGCTCGCCCTCGCATCCTGGTAAGAATCAACAATAGCAATACAAGATACGAAACAATGGCTGCAACCGAAATATGAATGCAATATGGGAAATGCATGTATGCATAAACATAGCAACTAAAATCAACAGCAATCATATACACACACAGCAACATCCATATCAATGCACAAGCAGCCATATAGCATTCAATCTCACGCCAATTCCCCGCTACTTCAAGCTCAGATTCGTACCTTATACTTCTGTGTAAAAATTACCACAACAAAGGTCCCGAGAAAGCTGAACAACAACATGTCAAAGCACACAGGGCATACATCATCGGAAACTATGGGAATTGCCAGAGAAAAGCTACGGTGAACAGTAACCTGGGGTTCGAAACGAAGAACACAATCGGGGAAAATATTTCGCTAAGTATGGAATCTGGTGCTCGAAATCGAAGACCAAGTCTTCCTTAAATACATCTCGCAAAAGCTGGTTAAATCATCCACCGACATAACCAGCAGGCACCAACAAACCAACAGATGCAAAGAACCAACTGCTGAATTCTCAAACCACGCTAAACAAAACGACGTCGTAGAACACTACCTACGACTGGTTCTCAACCAAAAGCCAGACAACCAGACGACTGGTTTAAACATCACGGGAATTCCTCCAAAATCTGGTACCAGTCGCGACATCTAAAACACAGCGTTGCAACTAATTAAAATGGCGTCGCACCGCTGACGTCATCAAATCTGGTTGATAACCCTCGCGCAATACCAGCCGCAAGCTACAGTAGCGCACCACCAGTCGCAAGCTACAGTAGCGCACAAATCTCTCGCAGCTGGACAACCAGTCGCAACATTCAAACGACGATGTTTCCTTCTCGCGCTACATTGATGTTGACCCGCGTTGACATCTGCTTCGACTGAACAACCAGCAGGCACACACACACGATCAGATCTCACACTAGCGCTCCACCAAAACGGCGTCGCTCCAACTTATTCAAATGACACCGTATCCAACCCGATACAAAATACGCTAAACCAGCGACTGGTATTTCAAGCGCTACCAGATCTCTCCAAACGACGGCGTTTTGGAATCTCACGTTGCCAAATAAACGCTACGACTGGTTTTCACTAAACAACCAGCTCTTACCACAAAACCAGCTTTCACCACAAAATACCAAAAAATTACGAAGACTTCCAGAATTGTTCCAAATGCTATTTCAGACCCGAAAATGCCAACCAATACAAACAGAGATCTAAACCACCAGAAATCCCTAAAAACCGATACATGCCAACAATTAAATCTTGATTACAAATCCAGGTCTCACATTTACCAAATTGGCGATGAGTACAGCGTATTATCCCCAGACAGATGGCCAATCTGAGAGGACTATCCAGATTTTAGAGGATATGTTGAGAGCTGTTGTGATGGATTTTAGCGGTAGCTGGCAAGATTCATTGTCTTTGGTTGAGTTTTTCGGTCCGATCTGATCGGCGATCGGAGTTACGATGAAGTCGCAGCGATTGATATCGTCATTTGGACCCGGGCCCGTTGGACCGGCCCAAGTCCAACTTTAAGTCTATATAATTAGGCTTAGTGACTTGATTAACATAACATCATCATAACTTAACCTAAACCTAGCAAACCGCCGCCTCCCTCTCTTCTCCTCCCTCGACCACGCCGCCGGCGTGCGCCGCCCGCCGCCGCCCACCGCCGCCGCCAACTTCGCCGGAATTTTGTTCCGGCCTAGTTTTTCGAGGAGAATCCGATCGTGCTGATCTCATCAGGACTTCTAGTGCGGTCTGACGAAGGAGTTTCGGATCTGGTCGTGGACCGGATTGGCGTATCTACCGCAATCTACCGAGAAGAGCCGTGTTCTTGAAACACCGGTTGGAGCCAGGCACAAGTGCCAGCGAGGTAACACTCTAAACATCCTATGAATGTCATAGAATGTAGAATTGTTTTTCGTATTGATCGCCTCCCGGTTCTATAATTTTGTTCTTCCGCTGCCTGACCGGGGGGCGGATCCGGATCCCCAACAGCAGATGAGAGATCAAGTGGATCTGATTCGCCGGCGAATGAGAGCTGCACAAGATTGCCAAGCTAGTTATGCGAATAAGAGACGTAGACCTTTAGAATTTGAGGTTGGTGACCTAGTGTTCCTTAAGGTTTCTCCTTTTCGCAGTGTTATGAGATTTGGTCTTAAGGGAAAATTGGCTCCTCGTTATGTTGGACCCTATGAGATAGCTGAGAGGATTGGACCTTTGGCATATCGGTTGTTGTTGCCACCAGATTTGTATTCCTACATGATGTGTTTCATGTGTCGATGTTGAGGAAGTATGAGCCAGATCCCTCGTATGTGTTGAGAACTAATGAGGTGGCGCTAGATAGAACTTTGAGTTATGTTGAATATCCCTTGCAGATATTAGATAGAAAAGAGAAACAGCTGAGGAATAAGACCATTCCCTTGGTGATGGTCCAATGGAGCAAGCACGGTAAAGAAGAAGCTATGTGGGAACTGGAAGAGAAGATGCAGCGTGAGTGGCCGCATCTGTTAGCATGAGTGTAGTATCAGATTCCAGTAGTTGTTTTGTTGCTTGTGTTCATTTCCCCAGTTATCTTGAACTCTTGATCTAGAGCTGTTTGATTTCGAGGACGAAATCCTATTTTAGTGGGGGAGAGATGTGAGACCCGAAAGTTTAATAAGATTAATTGAGTTAATTAATTGGGTTAACATAGACCAGCTTTGGGCTTGAGCAGATCTGGGATGAACCAGCTTTGAGTTGGTATGCTTGGTGAAGTCATCGGGTTCGTTTAAGTCCTTGGAACAGATCTGGAGAGTTGGAGTTTTCCCGCGGGAACTGAGCAGATGTGAGTGTTGGCCATCGCTGAGTGATCGCGTTCAGCAGTGGTGATGGGATCTGTTGTCGCTAGGCAGATATGAGTTTGCTAGCGGGTTTCTGTAGCGAGTAGCTAAACTACGTCGTTTGGATTAGTTGGAACGACAGCGTTTGGTTTAGCGAGCGAGATTCAGATTTGATGCGTTGGTATTCAGATTTCGATGGGATCTGAGTGTTGTGATGCTGGTTAGCATTTTCAAATTTGAGTAGCGGGTGACGTGTCTAGATGCAACAGTAGACCTTGTGCGACGTTGTTTCGATGAGTCGAGACCTGTCTTGGCGTAGAGACAGATCTGTGGTGAGATTCAGATCCGAGTGGGAAATCAGTTTTGAAACTTAAGTTGTCGGTAGGTTCTGTTCTTCATATTTGAGCAGATCTGACCTTTATATAGAGAACCTTTCCTTCGTTCTTGATTATTCAGCCCCGGCACTTAGAATATTTCCCGTGAGCAAACTCTGTCACGATACCCTAGCTACTGTTCACCGAACCTTATCTTCTCCGATTGCCAATGGTAGATAGCTCCAACGGAAGCAAGAGTGGTAGCGTTGGACTCCTCTTGCTAAGACGCTTCGTTTGATGTTGCTTTTGGAAGCTTGCGTGAAGCTGGAGAGGTGTGCGAAGAAATCTCCCTTCTCTAGTCTGTTAGCATAAGCGTCGGATTTCGCCTGCCGTTCAGGTAGCTCGTTGGGTAAGTGTTAAGATCCTACCTTGTGCTTTGTTTAGAGCCTTATGTTGTGTTAGAAGGGTAGGACAGATTTGGATGAGCCCGTAGCTCCCAATTCGTGAGTTTTCTGTGCTACTGCCCCTGAGCTAGTATCTGTATTTGGCTTAGAAGGTGTGAGATATGTGTTGCTCGGGAGTGCTCTGTTGTAATTATAGCTCAGAATACTTGAGGTATGGATGTGAGCCTATTTTACAGCTTTGGATTGAGCATGAGATGATTATGCTTGCTGCTGTGTATGCTTTGCATTGTTGTATATGTTTCTGTGTTGGACATTGCACATGTTGCTGTTAGAGTAGATGCACAACTAGCCAACTGGTGGCGTGTGGGTTTATAAATCTTGTATATGACAATCTTTATATATGATATTCGCATTTATTATGTGGCGTTCTTTACTTTCATTGTGTGTTTAATGATTAACAATTGCGTTGAGTAAAGACCTAGAATACACCTAAGTGTATGTTAGATGTGATAGTGGGTATGACGACTATCATGAAACACATCTAATAGTCACTGTGTATTCTGAACATGTTCCTAGTCGATTGGGCCGTCAAAATGAGGACAAGGCCGCCCGAGTTCGAGACTAGTATCTGCGATGCGAAGTACCATGTTTTATTGGTAGGGAGCATTGTGATGTTCTGAGCATGCAGATAGATAGTGACCTGGTGATCTATCGAACTACCCTCGTTCGGACTTTCCAAGTGATTACCATTTGTCGAGTGGATAAGTCCGAGGTCTTGGTTGTACTGATTAGTCCTCACGACTCGAAACGTCATTGAGACTCTACATGATAGGCATCTCACTTTGACTCATTTGCCGACTCACTTGGGGTCATAAGGCGTCGGGATTAGGTGAGACCCCGATGCATGTAGGAGTCGATGCATCATTGTCGAGGATTCA
>KV002516.1:51274-78681 GCA_001598015.1 Dorcoceras hygrometricum
TATCAGATTCCTGTTTCTTCTCATCATAACGCATCTTCCAGATTTCTGCCTTCTGTCGACAGCAACTGTATTGAATCAAACATCTTCAATTTCTGCCTTCTATCGACATCAACTATATTGAATCAAACTTCTTCAATTTCTGCCTTCTATCGACAGCAACTTCAACCTAAACATCCTCAACAGAACCTCGACAGCAACTGTTTCATCTTCAACAGCTTCATCAACAGTAACTCTTCGCACGGTATCTGTTGACAGCAACTTCAACCTAAACATCCTCAACAGAACCTCGACAGCAACCTCAACCTAAAAATCCTCAACAGAACCTCGACAGCAACCTCATATATTCTTCAACAGATATGCTGACGTCACGGTTTCTGATTTAGCTCAACAGTAATTTCTTCTTGTCAACTCACGACTTCTCTTCTTTCGCGTACACGACTTCAACAGATAATTCTTCAACCGATATTTCAACAGACATCTTCTAATTCTGTTCTTCATGTTCACTTCGCGACTGTTCATTTTTCTTCTTCTGCTTCTCTTCTCTTCAGATAACTTGATGTATTTCAACTAACATCTGCACACTACATAGAAATATTAGTAACACAATAACAGGTTTTGTGTAATTCAAAACTCAGATCTGGATCTGTTATCCAGATCCATCATATGCTACTTCAGATATTAAGCTACTATTGATGTTCAGTTTTGACAGAGTATATTCGAAATAGCTTTACGGTATTTCAGATTTCTTTAACAGACTTAGATTGAACAGATTCGACTCAGTGACTTACAGATGTATGCTATCAGATTTGATTGTACTACGAGAACAGTACAGTATTCAGATGACAATAACAGATATGAGCTTCGAATATCTTCGAATCAACGGTCATAATTTAATCGTATAAATGCCTGGAATTAAGGAGACAATATCAGAGCTATTTTGGGTAAAGTTGAACAGTACGCAGAATGATTGATACGATGATTATCGGCTTTGGAATATAAGTCAATTTAGCCCTGACAAGCGCATATTACCTTTTGTATGGCATTAATGGAGCATTAAATGCTTTCATACGATGAAGATATGCAAAGGAGCTTATCTCTACTGGCTACATTTATTCACCGTTGAAGACAAAGAGTATAAATAGCTGAAGTATTCAAATGGAGAAGCTCTCGGTCATTCTCTACCATTAACGACGCTTTCTCTGCTATCATAACGCTCTTACATACTCACTGGGAATCTGTCATCGAAAACTTACCAAGTCCCAGTATTCAAATCTCGAAGAACGGGGAGTGCGACTTCCTAAAAAGTCAACAGAGGTCAAATCGTGATTTGCCGATGTTGAGGGGCAAAACGGTCATTTTGCACTGGGGTTCTGAAAAATGGTTTTTCAGATCATAGCATTCAGTTTTGGAAATTGAGTCGATCCGTCCGATCTGATCGGCGATCGGAGTTACGATGAAGTCTCGGTGATGGGGATGAACGGAATGTTCACCCGTTGGACCCGGGCCCGTTGGGCCGGATCCAAACCCATCTTTAATTCTATTTAATTAGAACTAACCCTAGACTTCATGAACACTTGATCATTAGACTCCTAACCCTAAACCTAATTGTAGCCGCCGCCCCCCTCTCCTCTCTATAAGCCGCCGCCGCCGCCGCCGTCGTTTCGCCGGAATTTGTTCCGGCCAATCTTGACGAGGAGAATCCGTCCGTGCCGATCTCGTCAGGCCTTCTAGTGCAGGCTGACGAAGGAATCCCGTCTCCGGTCGTGGACCTGATTGACGATATCTACCGCCGCCTACCGTGAAGTGCCGTTTTCTTTACGAAACCGGTCGGAGCCAGGCACAAGTTGCCAGCAAGGTAGTCACCTTAACACCCTATGAATGTCATAGTTTTGTGTTTTCTTAATCGAATTGATCGTCTCGCGGCACATGTTTTTGATCTTCCGCTGCCTCGCCGGGAGGCGTGATCCGGATCCAAACAGTGGTATCAGAGCCAAGGTTTTCGGATCTGATCAATACAAATTGCCTGAATTGTATCTAACCTCAAATTTCAGATCAAAATTCGATTGAGTCACGGCCACGCCACCACCGCTTGCGGCGGCGCTCCTCCTCGCGCATCACATGCGCACCCGAGCGCGATGGAAAGCTGCTGGTTGCGCGCCGGCCACGCAACTGCGGCGCGATGCATGCACGCTTGTCGTGCGTCTCGATCGGAGCGATGGGCGCTACTTTGTGCGACGGGCGGCACCTTTTTGCAGGTTCTCGTGCACGAGGTTTCTACTGTTCGCTTCTCTGTTTCAACCAATTCCAGACTCTCTTCTTCATCGGATATCTTCTCCTGTTTCAGACTCTTCAACAGATTCGTACTGTTCATATCTCTTCCACATACTTCCTGTTCAGACTCTTCTTCGTTGCTTTTATCAGATTTCACCTTTGTTCTTCATCAAACACTTCAGACTTCTTCTGTTCATTATCTTTACTTTCTTAATCAGATTTCTCTTGTAGTCCAGATTTTTCTTCTTCTTATCGCATCTCCTGATCAGATTTCATACGAGATCCTCACATCAGATTTCTATAGGATCTCTTCACGATACATCTTACAGATTTCTTCCAGTTAACATTACGTCGACTTCTTATCAAGTGATCTAGTAGTTGCTTCTAAATCGGCTACAAGCATTTTCTGAGATTCTTGGTTTCTTGAAATTTCTGTCTTGAGAACCAGTAACTCATTTGTTTAACAAAGATACAATTTTCCTTTCTTCGGTAAGAGCATCTGCAGATTCTTCTGCTTTTCTGTTGGCATCGATGAGCTCTTTCTCTAAGCTATCACACTTTTAATCAGCAGCTGCGAATTCTTCTGTTCATCTACAATTTCTTCAACTACTGCTGAATGCATCTTATTGCTGCTGAATCCATCTTCACTGATCCTTTTACATATCAGATTCCTGTTTCTTCTCATCATAACGCATCTTCCAGATTTCTGCCTTCTGTCGACAGCAACTGTATTGAATCAAACATCTTCAATTTCTGCCTTCTATCGACATCAACTGTATTGAATCAAACTTCTTCAATTTCTGCCTTCTATCGACAGCAACCTCAACCTAAACATCCTCAACAGAACCTCGACAGCAACCTCAACCTAAACATCCTCAACAGAACCTCGACAACAACCTCATATATTCTTCAACAGATATGCTGACGTCACGGTTTCTGATTTAGCTCAACAGCAAGCTCAACAGTAATTTCTTCTTGTCAGCTCACGACTTCTCTTCTTTCATGTACACGACTTCAACAGATAATTCTTCAACCGATATTTCAACAGACATCTTCTAATTCTGTTCTTCATGTTCACTTCGCGACTGTTCATTTTTCTTCTTCTGCTTCTCTTCTCTTCAGATAACTCGATGTATTTCAACTAACATCTGCACACTACATAGAAATATTAGTAACACAATAACAGGTTTTGTGTAATTCAAAACTCAGATCTGGATCTGTTATCCAGATCCATCATATGCTACTTCAGATATTAAGCTACTATTGATGTTCAGTTTTGACAGAATATATTCGAAAGAGCTTTACGGTATTTCAGATTTCTTTAACGGACTTAGATTGAACAGATTCGACTCAGTGACTTACAGATGTATGCTATCAGATTTGATTGTACTACGAGAACAGTACAGTATTCAGATGACAATAACAGATATGAGCTTCGAATATCTTCGAATCAACGGTCATAATTTAATCGTATAAATGCCTGGAATTAAGGAGACAATATCAGAGCTATTTTGGGTAAAGTTGCACAGTACGCAGAATGATTGATACGATGATTACCGGCTTTGGAATATAAGTCAATTTAGCCCTGACAAGCGCATATTACCTTTTGTATGGCATTAATGGAGCATTAAATGCTTTGATATGATGAAGATATGCAAAGGATCTTATCTCTACTGGCTACATTTATTCACCGTTGAAGACAAAGAGTATAAATAGCTGAAGTATTCAAATGGAGAAGCTCTCGGTCATTCTCTACCATTAACGACGATTTCTCTGCTATCATAACACTCTTACATACTCACTGGGAATCTGTCATCGAAAATTATTCCAAGTCCCAGTATTCAAATCTCGAAGAACACTCAAGTTCAAGCCTTCATATTTTTAATCTTCGAGATATCTTCTGCTTTACATTTGTAAACAGTTCTTGTTGATAAAAGAACCAGAAGATTTACATTACTCACTATATCATATTTCTTTGTATCATTCAGTTTTGATTTTGTAACAAACGTGCTAAGTGAAGCCGTTTGAGAAATTACGTTGATTGTATTCAGCAGTTGTATCTGCGTGTATTGGTGATTGCTAGGAGTTCACTTGGAGCGAGGCTCAGTGACCGGGTGTCTACAGTGTCTGTATTCATCAAAGTCTTCTAGTGGAATCTTCCTGCAAAGGAAGAAGGGAGACGTAGGATTTGATATCAGAACTTCCAAAAACAAATCTCTGCTTCTTATACTTTTACTTACTGCATCTATTTACTTATACTGTTCACTGATCAATCGACTTATTTTCGCACAATTATTGTTAGTCGAGAAATCAGATTTAAACTGAGATACCTCAGATCTGGTAACTCGGATCTGAGTTAAGCGAGGCGCTTGTAAAATAGTTATAAGGTTTCGAAAAAGAAAAATACAAAGGAGTTCATTCAAACCCCCTTCCCCTTCTGAACTCCTAGGGTTGTTTTCAATCCATATTGATCCTATCAATTGGTATCAGAGCTTGCGCATCTCAGTTATTGAACAGTTTGTTGTTTACTGTTTATGCTTTATATATTTCAATATGTCTACCTCACATAACAAAATTCCTATGTTTTCGAAGGAAGACTATGATGATTGGAAGATAAGCATGCAAGCGACTTGGCAGCACAAGATGATGATATGTGGTCAGTCATTACAGATGGACCCATAAAGATAATGAAGGAAAACACTGCTATAGCCATATCGCTGGAGCACCGGAATGGGTAGAAAAGAGAAGATATGAATACACTACTGAGGAGAAGAAGAAATCGAACTTGGACAATGTGGCCAGAGATATTCTGTATAAGACGCTGGATAAAAACATGTTTAGTAAAATCAAAACATGTGCCACAGTGAAGGAGATCTGGGAAAAGATAATCCAAATCTTTGAGGGCAATGAAGAAACGAAGGAAAACAAACTAACTGTAGCCCAGCAGAAGTCCGAGTCCATGAAGATGCGAGACGTAGAAACAAAGGCGGAGTTTGATGAGCGCTTTAGTGCTGTGGTGATTGAGCTAACAAGCTTGGGCAAGGAATACAGCAACCGAGAGTTAGAACTTAAAGTGATGCGAGCGTTGCACAGGGAGTGGGATGTCAAGACAATGGCTGTACGGGAGTCCAAGGATCTAAACAAGTTGGAGCTTCATGATCTGTTTGCGAACCTGAAGGCGTATGAATTTGAGTTAGAAACCAGATCTGAGGTAGGACCGTCGACATCTCAACCAACTAAAGCTTTGGCAGCAACAACATCTGAACAGTGATCTCCAAGCACTAGAAAATCTACCGAATCAACTCAGCAATGATGCAATGTCCCTCTTCGTCAAGAAGTTTGGGAAATTCCTGAGAAGATCCTATAACCCTTCTTTCTCTTATAATAATGCAAACAAATCTGAAAAGATTTCAACTGATGTGAATTGTTATAACTATGGTCGTCCAGGGCACTTTGCTGCAGACTGCAACAGGCCAATGAAGGATGAAATCAAGAAGGATGACCGATCAAATAAAGATGATAGAAGATCCAAGGAAAGAAGAAGAACCAGAATTGACAAAAGACCAACTAGAAAGAATGATCGTAAAGTACTCGTTGCAGAAGAAAGCAACAAAAATTGGGCGGATTCAGATTCCGATTCCTCATCAAGCAGCTCCTCATCTAGCGATAGTGAATAGGAGGAAGTTCACTTCCTGGTGGCTAATCAACCTTTGGATGACGAGGTATTTGATTTCTCAAACATTGAATTTACACGAGAGGACCTAATCAATGCACTGAATGAAATGGTCCAAGAGTACCGAAAGCTTTCTCATACATTCGAGGAAGTCAAAGATGAAAACATGGATTTGAAAAATAGTTCAGTTGAACCAATCATGGCTCAACTTGGGGAAACTGACAGTTTACAAATCGAGTTAAGTAAGCTGAAGACTGAGAATTAATCATTGAGATTAAGATCCTGCGAGCTCGAATCTGAAAACGAAAGGTTAATCTGGTGATGAGCTCCTGGACTCAGTCTTCTGTTTCTCTGAGCAAGCTGCATGAGACTCAAAAGCCATTAAATGACAAAACTGGCTTGGGTTTCAATGTTGGTGAACGCAGCTCCGCAGAGACCAGTACTTAGTCAAATCTGGTATATGACAAATTCAAAAAGATGAATTTTGTCAAAGCCAGTGTGATACACAACACTTATGAGTCGGTAAAGTATGATGACCAGACCTCTGGGAACTGAACCAAAAAGGAAATGCTGGTATCGGATATATCAGACCTGAGAACTCTAAGCCAAGCTGGCTAAAGAACAGACTTGTCAAAGAAAAATCAAAAGCTGGTTCTAAGTCGTCTATTCCTCACCAGCCCAGGTGGAGTTTTACGAAGGTCAAATCTGTTTGGAGAAAAGTTCAGCCCCAACGAGATCTGAATGGTCCACATACTAAGCCAAAACTCAACAGATCTCTGTTAGAGTAGATGCCCAACTAGCCAACTTATGGCGTGTGGGTTTTATAGACTCTTGTACAAACAGTCTTTATATATGATATTCGCATTCTTTTATATGGCGTTCTTTACTTTCATTATGTGTGTAATGATTTACAATTGCGTTGAGTAAAGACCTAGAATCCCACGGTAACATTTCAATATCTGATATCTTAGTTTTTGAGAACTTGTGCTACAATTTAATTAGTATAAGTCAGCTGTGTGACAAGGGTTACACAGTTAGCTTCCAAAAGCACACTTGCACAGTTCAGAGTCTAGTTGGTCTGACTGTATTGGTAGGCAAAAGATCGGGGAATACCTACATTATCAATTGGTCAGAGACAATGGGATCTAAACAGATCTGCCTTGCAGCTGTCTCTTCCAAGAGCTGGTTGTGGCATCAGCGAATGAACCATCTCAACTTCAAAACACTTGCCAAATTGAGTCAGCATGAACTGGTTTCTGGTATGCCCAAAATCAATTTTCCAAAGGACAAGATCTGTGCCGCATGTTAGCTGGCTAAACAAATCCGTTCCACTTTTAAAAAGAAAGACGGTAAACGTTCTTCCCGAAGCTTAGAGCTCTTACATATGGATCTCTTTGGTCCTATTCCCGTAACGATCTTAGGGGAAACGAATTACACCCTAGTTGTTGTGGATGATTTTACAAAATTCACATGAGTGTTATTTTTAAAATCAAAATCTGATACCGCTGACCAACTGATTCGGCTTTTAAAATGTTTACAGAATGACAGATCTTGTACAATCAACCGGATAAGAAGTGATCGTGGTACCGAGTTTTTAAATCAAAAATTATCTTCTTATCTGGATGACATTGGGATAAATCATGAGCTCTCTGCAGCTAGAACTCCTCAATAAAACGGGCTGCTTGAGAGGAGAAATCGTACCTTAAAAGAAGCTGCGAGATCTATGATTGCTTACTCTGGCATTTCACAAAAATTCTGGGCAGAACCAGTTAACACATCCTTGTATACTCAAAACAGATCTATGATTAATAAATTTCACGACAAAACCCCATATGAGATCTAGAGTGGCAAGAAACCTGACATTTCATATTTCAGGGTGTTTGGGTGCATATGATTCATTCATAATAACGGTAAGAAGCACTTAACAGCGTTTGATGCCAAATATGATGCAGGTATATTTCTAGGATATTCAGCTGTGAGCAAAGCTTATAGAATGTTCAACAATCGAAGTCTGACAGTTGAAGAATCAGCACACGTTGTCTTTGATGAGACAAGTTTCAGATCCAAATCAGCTGCGAGCCTCAACGATTTGTGCACACATCTGGAATCATCCAGCCTTGATGAATCAGATGATGACGTGCCACAACAAAGATACTCAGCAGAGATACAACCAGAGTTGGACACACCGCGCGACAACGGTCAAGCAGATCTGACAGGTAATCCAGTAGTCATTGATTTGACTAACGTTGACCAAACGCAGGATCAGATCTCATCAAGCGTGCCAGCTGCTGGAGCTGAAGCAACCAATGCTCAAGATGTTGCACAAACAGATCCCATAGTACATCAATCAACATCTGACGCACAAGATGCGGGCACATCTTATCATATGGCATCTGGCTCAAATCTGGGACAAGGATCTTATCAATTGGTGTCAGACAACCCAGATACGACCATCCAGCCAAACATCGAAGCTGAACAGGGAGCAAATCCAATCGGATCTGATCTTAGGTGGAATAGAAATCATCCACCCGAGCAGGTCATAGGTAAAATTCACTCTCCTGTTCGCACACGAAGCCAGCTTATGCATGATCACTTTGATTCAGAATTTATTTTGCATATAGAACCTAATATGATAGAAGAGGCCTTAGCAGACCCAAGTTGGATAGATGCAATGCAATAAGAACTTAACCAGTTTAAGAGGAATAATGTATAGCAACTTGTACCTAGACCTTCTAATCATTCAGTGATAGGTACTAAATGGGTCTTCAGGAATAAACTGAATGAAGATGGCATAGTAACTAGAAACAAGGCTAGGCTGAACCTAATATGATAGAAGAGGCCTTAGCAGACCCAAGTTGGATAGATGCAATGCAATAAGAACTTAACCAGTTTAAGAGGAATAATGTATAGCAACTTGTACCTAGACCTTCTAATCATTCAGTGATAGGTACTAAATGGGTCTTCAGGAATAAACTGAATGAAGATGGCATAGTAACTAGAAACAAGGCTAGGCTGGTAGCACAAGGATTTAGGCATATGGAAGGCATAGATTTCGATGAGACCTTCGCACCAGTAGCTAGACTAGAAGCCATCCGCATGTTTCTTGCTTATGCTGCATTTAAAGATTTTATGGTCTTTCAAGTGGATGTTAAGAGTGCATTTCTTAATTGCGTCTTAACAGAGGAAGTGTATGTTGCACAATCTCCTGGCTTCGTAAATCATACATATCCAGATTATGTTTACAAACTGGATAAAGCTCTATATGGGTTGAAGCAAGCACCCAGAGCTTGGTATGATACCTGTTTAAGTTTCTAATTGAGCATGATTTCACTATAGGCACTGTTGATAAGACAATTTAAATTTATCAAATCTGATCATGTCTTGTTAGTTCAAATCTATGTTGATGATATTATATTTGGGTCAACTAACCCCAAACTGTGCCAGAAATTCTCTAAGTTAATGCAGGACAAATTCGAGTGAGCATGATGGGTGAGCTGACGTTCTTTCTGGGATTACAAGTGAGACAACTTGACAATGGGATCTTCATTAATCAAGCAAAATACACGAAAGAACTGGTGAAGAAATTTGGCATGGATAATTGCTCAGCAGCAGCGACCCCAATGAGCTCTTAAATAAAATTGGATAAAGATGAAGCTGGAACTGACATTGAGGTATCTTTATATCGTGTTATTATTGGCTCCTTGCTATACCTAACTGCTAGCAGACCAGACATCATTTTTGTTGTCTGTATGTGTGCTAGATTTTAGGCAGAGCCAAATCGCATTATATTGTAGTCAAAAGGATCTTAAAATATTTAAAAGGAACTTCCAATGTGGGTCTTTGGTATCCCAAAGACTCCAGTTTTCAACTAATCGGTTACAGTGAGGCAGACTACGCAGGATGTAGAGTTGATCGTAGAAGCACAAGTGGTACTTGTCAATTCTTAGGAGATCGATTGATTTCCTGGTTCAGTAAGAAGCATACCTCTATTGCAACTTCCACAGCTGAAGCAGAGTACTTAGCGGCTGAAAGTTGCTGTGCCCAGATCTTATGGATTCAACACCAGCTAAAGGACTACGGCATTGATGCTTCTGAAGCGCCTATTCTCTATGACAACACTAGTGCCATCGTGATTACTCAAAATCCAGTGCTGCACTCTAGAACAAAGCATATCGACATCAGGCATCACTTCATAATGGACCATGTGCTAAAGAAGGACGTCCGGCTGGAGTATGTGTCGACTGATTATCAAGTAGCTGAAATATTCATGAAGCCTCTATCAGACGCTAAGTTTTCCTATTTCAGAAACATTCTTGGTCTCTTAGAATTGCCTTGATTTGGTTATGTACTAACAATTGCAGGTTGAACAGCTACCGTGTTTATCAGCTTTGAGTCTACTGTTCAGGGGGAACTTCGTGGATTTTATATTGTCTAAATCTTTTCCAAATTATAATCGCGCCAACGGATGATTGACACGTGTTGTCATCATACGAAACGTCACATCCACATTCTCTCACTTTTTCGCATTCCCTGTTTACATTACGCCGTTTCATCTTTCATTAATCTTTACCCTACGCAAATTACTTTCAAGCCTTCTTTCTTTCTTGCTCTCTAGTGTTTTCTATTTGCAGAATATCTCTCTTTCAGGCGCTTTCTCGTTCGATCTACTATCTGCAATGGCATCTTCCTTCATCGCCAACACCTTCAAGTCAACTTTGACTCTGTCTTTGATATCTCGAATAACGACGGAATGGTTCATATGTTCAGAGCTCTGGAAACAACTGGGCTCCATGGCTTTCTAGGATGTCCGTCAGTACTCTATGAAAAGGAGTTGGAACAGTTTTTCGATACTGCGCTTGTGAAGAATGGTGAGATTCTCTGTGCCATTCACGGGAAGGTTGTTGCAATCACTGAGGACAGGTTTGCAGGAGTTTTTGAACTCCCTACTGAAGGATTAATTGATCACTCTGAAGTTCCAAAAAATTTGGTGTTCAATGCTAGGAGCATCTTCTCAAAGTCTGGTGCGCCGGTTTAGTTCTCTTGCAAGAAAAGATTGATGAAATATGAGTTCCAATTATTTAATGATATTCTGGCGAAGTCAGTAACTGTTAAAGCTGGTTCATTTGATTCCTTCACTCAAGAACGTTTTCTTATGATGACGACGATTCATTTTGGTGTCAAAGTAAACTGGAGTAAACTGCTTTTTGAGATTCTTAAGGAGATGGCTGATAAATCCACTAAAAGATCCAAAGGGTTTGCGGCTCAGATTTGTGTTTTGTTGAAAGGCGAACCAGCGGTGACCTTGGGAGAGGCGAATACCTTCCCTCCATTGAAAATTCTTTCTGCCAAGACTGTGAATACATATGTCTCCACGAACAAAACTATTGATGCTCGTGGAGAAACTGATGAGCCCTAAGTGGCTAAAGTAGCGATTGTGAAGAAGAAATATGTGTCCAAGAAGAAATCTACCTCAACTGCTGGCAAGGACACAGACAAGGTGCAGGTGGAGATAGTTGCTGAGAAGTTTGTGTCAAAGAAATGACCAGCTACTGCATCTGACGCACCAGTTGTGAAGAAGAAAAACGACAACAACTGGGAAAGCTGCTACTGTGGAGAAGGATCTAACGCTTGTGGTTGTTGCACAAGAAGCCGTACCAATCCAGATTGTTGAACCTATCTCAGCTATGCCAACTGAGCGTCCTCATACTCAGAAGCGAAAAGCACCGAAGAGAAAGATGAGGTTGTCAACAGGTTCTGATGATGAAATTGTTGAGAATGAGCCAGCTGTGGAGACGGTTGTGGTGAAACATAAGGGAACTACATCTGTTTATGACATCGATAATATTATTGAACAGGTGATTTCTGAAACCCGACAGATGGAGACAGATGTGGGGATACAAGATGTAACAGATTTTGAGGCATCAGCGACAAGATCTGACATAGCAGTTGATGACGTTGAGCGTTCAATTGCTGACAATAATGAGGAATCAATGTGTATTGAGGATCTCTTGCAACAGATTCCGGCTGGTGCGATGATGCCATCTGTCATTGCTAGGCATCACTTCATAAGAAATCATGTGCTCAAGAAGGATGTCCGGCTGGAGTATGTGTTGATTGACCAGTAAGTAGCTGACATCTTCACAAAGCCTCTACCAGACGCTAAGTTTTCTTATTTCAGAAACATTCTTGGTCTCTTAAAATTGCCTTGATTTGCCTATATGCTAACAATTGCAGGTTGAACAGCTATCGTGTTTGTCAGATCTGAGTCTACTGTTCAGGGGGAACTTTGTGGACTTTCAGATCTGGTAAAATTTCAGACTTGGGAGGTCCTCAACTTTAGGGGGAACAAGAGATCTGAATTAATAAGTGCTGAGTCAGCTGAATATGTGAGATCTGGATAGACTCAGATGTCATATATACACAGTTGATACTTATATGGAATCAGATCTGACTATACCCTGCTGATACATCAAAACAGATACTAAGGTTGACGTGTTAAGCATTTGGCGCTAGTTCTTTCTTTTACTTTTTCACCCTCGCGGTTAAAATTCAAAATCCTTTTAAAATCTTTTCAAAATCATTTCAAAATATTGTCTAAATCTTTTCCAAATTATAATCGCGCCAACGGATGATTGACACGTGTTGTCATCATACGAAACGTCACATCCACATTCTCTCACTTTTTCGCATTCCCTGTTTACATTACGCCGTTTCATCTTTCATTAATCTTTACCCTACGCAAATTACTTTCAAGCCTTCTTTCTTTCTTGCTCTCTAGTGTTTTCTATTTGCAGAATATCTCTCTTTCAGGCGCTTTCTCGTTCGATCTACTATCTGCAATGGCATCTTCCTTCATCGCCAACACCTTCAAGTCAACTTTGACTCTGTCTTTGATATCCAAGATAACGACGGAATGGTTCAGATGTTCAGAGCTCTGGAATCAACCGGGCTCCATGGCTTTCTAGGATGTCCGTCAGTACTCTAAAAAAAGGAGTTGGAACAGTTTTTCGATACTGCGCTTGTGAAGAATGGTGAGATTCTCTGTGCCATTCACGGGAAGGTTGTTGCAATCACTGAGGACAGGTTTGCAGGAGTTTTTGAACTCCCTACTGAAGGATTAATTGATCACTCTGAAGTTCCAAAAAATTTGGTGTTCAATGCTAGGAGCATCTTCTCAAAGTCTGGTGCGCCGGTTTAGTTCTCTTGCAAGAAAAGATTGATGAAATATGAGTTCCAATTATTTAATGATATTCTGGCGAAGTCAGTAACTGTTAAAGCTGGTTCATTTGATTCCTTCACTCAAGAACGTTTTCTTATGATGACGACGATTCATTTTGGTGTCAAAGTAAACTGGAGTAAACTGCTTTTTGAGATTCTTAAGGAGATGGCTGATAAATCCACTAAAAGATCCAAAGGGTTTGCGGCTCAGATTTGTGTTTTGTTGAAAGGCGAACCAGCGGTGACCTTGGGAGAGGCGAATACCTTCCCTCCATTGAAAATTCTTTCTGCCAAGACTGTGAATACATATGTCTCCACGAACAAAACTATTGATGCTCGTGGAGAAACTGATGAGCCCTAAGTGGCTAAAGTAGCGATTGTGAAGAAGAAATATGTGTCCAAGAAGAAATCTACCTCAACTGCTGGCAACGACACAGACAAGGTGCAGGTGGAGATAGTTGCTGAGAAGTTTGTGTCAAAGAAATGACCAGCTACTGCATCTGACGCACCAGTTGTGAAGAAGAAAAAGACAACAACTGGGAAAGCTGCTACTGTGGAGAAGGATCTAACGCTTGTGGTTGTTGCACAAGAAGCCGTACCAATCCAGATTGTTGAACCTATCTCAGCTATGCCAACTGAGCGTCCTCATACTCAGAAGCGAAAAGCACCGAAGAGAAAGATGAGGTTGTCAACAGGTTCTGATGATGAAATTGTTGAGAATGAGCCAGCTGTGGAGACGGTTGTGGTGAAACATAAGGGAACTACATCTGTTTATGACATCGATAATATTATTGAACAGGTGATTGCTGAAACCCGATAGATGGAGACAGATCTGGGGATACAAGATGTAACAGATTTTGAGGCATCAGCGACAAGATCTGACATAGCAGTTGATGACGTTGAGCGTTCAATTGCTGACAATAATGAGGAATCAATGTGTATTGAGGATCTCTTGCAACAGATTCCGGCTGGTGCGATGATGCCATCTGTCATTGCTGCAGAACCAACAAGGATCAAATTCGGACTTGGGATTCAGATTCCGGGAGTCAACGAAGAATATCAGTACAAGGCTAGTCTCCCGCAGATTTCTGCTACTGACAAGGGGAAGGAGCCTCTTGTAGTATATACTATTCAAGCGCACCCGACCCGTGAAATATTCTCTTTAATCTGTGCCAATATCAATTTTCTCGTCCAGTTGCGGGAGCAGGTGATTGAAGAAGTGGCTAATTTATTTAACTCTTTTAGTCTTCGCAGACTCGCAGCTTTGGGATCCATTGAGGGCATTGCTGCTAAAGAGGAGAGAGTCCTGACTTGGGGAGAGACAGATTCAGTTCAGATAGCTCTTCAGCGGCGGGTATATATTATTGCCAAGTATAGGGACTTACTACTCCGGAAGTTTTTAGAGTCCAGAAGGCATAATTTTGTATCCGGTACGCCCACTACAGCAATTGACCTCAAAGTCTTGGCACTACTAACTGCTGCTCATCATTTTGCATTAAAAGTTTTGCTGAGGCAAATAAAGGAGCATAAGCTGGAGTGGACACGGCCGTCCAATTCACATCTGTTTGAGGGAGCCACTATTGATCGAGGATTCTTTATTCCCAGAAACCATCGAACTATTTTCTCTACTTGCTGGATTCGGGCAATGATTTTGGTTGATGGCTCTTGGCTGATCGTTGAAGGGGTTGATTATTGGAGACCCATTACGAGGCCAGGTGATTCTTGCAAATGGGAACTGCTGCCTCAAAGGCCTTACAATGATGACCTTGCCCCTCTTTGCGCCTTTATTGAGCCTGTCCAAGATGTTGATTACAGATCACCCTTCTCCAAGATTGTTCGTGATCATTGGGCTGATGTTTCTGTGGCCGTTGTACAGTTTTCTTTAATTGGAGGTTTTCACCCCGTTGGTACAATAAATGGTTGCAGAGACATCGTCGGTCCTTTTGTAGATATAGAGGAGGTCCCCACAGGATTTCGACGTGTATTTCAGAGTGGTATAGATACCAACAGTTTTGTTGAATTTTTGAATAACTTTGTTGTACAGCCTGAGGTACAGGTTCTTCCAGGAGTCGAGTCAAATTCTTCTGATGGGTCGATCGTTTACCGTTCTCCCTCTCCAAGGTCTGGACTTTCGATTTCTTCTCAAGATACAGATTCCGTTGTACAGACAGATACAGAGTTAATCTCTATAGAACCGAGTGTACAGATAGCACCAGCTGTAAATATTGAATCATATCCTATAGTTACTGTTAGACTTTCTCAGCAAAATCCAGATATAGCCTTGCCTTCTCCAAGTCAGAGTTCCTCTTCTGATTCTTATATGAACTTCAATACAGACGACATTCCTCTGGGTGCCGACACAGCTGTTGAACAGATTCTCATGCCTACTACCGCTGCTCCTACTACAGATCTCTCCGAACATTTTTCTCAGCTACGGACTTCTATTTCTCAGTTGTCCATTAAGAAGATGCGGACTCAAAGCAGCATTGGCAATCTCCAGAACCATCTCTTATCAAAATCGATGATCTTGAGAAAGCCTCTGCCGACCCTCGTACTCAGCAAGATCAAGACCTTAGAGGTCTCTTTAAAAGCGTCCGCCAGGAGGTCCAAATTTAGAAAACTGCCTTATCATTTGAAGTGCTTGAATTTAAGAAAGGCTTTCGAGCTCAAAGTGGCATCTTCACGACTGAATTGGCTGATATTCGTAAGAAGATCAATGATCAAAAGGCTGAATTATCTAAGAAATTCGATGATAAACTGGCTGCTATTCGCAATGATTTGCTTAAATTCCGTGTGGAAACACGGGAACAATATGCTACCCTTCGTGCTAACCTTGCTGAACTCATAGCCTTTGTCACTAGGGGCCGTGATGACAAAAAGGGGGAAGTGGGTAGCAGCCATGGCCGAGGTCAGCCTCCTCGTGAAGATAGAAGCAATTTGTACAAATATTTTGTACTGTGCTTCATATTGAATATATAGCAGACTTGGAGCAATTTACTTTTGTCTCTTTTAAGTCAAAGGCTCCTAAGTTTTGTCATCACCAAAAATGGGAAAATTATTAAGGTAAAATTTATAAGTTTTGGTCATAACAAAATAAGACTGAGAACTGAACTTAAGTATTCGCAGAGGACAAGAGAAGGGAACATTTCGGATCGTGACTTCATGCCTTTAAGTTGAAGATTTAAGATTCGAGAGCTCTGAGTTAAGTTGCATTGACATCTGAGTTGACTATTCGGGAATTGATCAGATATCGAGTCAAGTTTTCAGTTTCGGGTTGAGGAATTCAGAATTAAGTTCAAAGATATCGGATTATTTGAATAATCGGTTTTTATCAGTTATCGGGACAGTCTTTCAGATTTTAGGGGATTCAGATTTGATTCAAAAGCTACAGTAAGAGATCCGAGTTAGAGAAAATTATATTCATACTTCAGTTATTGAGTTGAAGATTTCAGATCCGAGGGATTTGGGTTCAGAATATTTAGATATTCAGATTTTAGGTATCGGGTCAGGATCTCAGAATTGAAAGTATTCAGACTTGATTCGGAGGCTTTAGTAACATATTCTGTTATATCGATTAAGATGGTATAATTCAGATTCGAGAGTATCAGATGTGAACAGACTCTATACAAGCAATTCAGATATGAGTAACAGGAAGTCAGATCTGTATATGCTACTTCAGATATTAAGCTACTATTGATGTTCAATTTTGACAGAGTATATTCGAAAGAGATTTACGGTATTTCAGATTCCTTTAACGGACTTAGATTGAACAGATTCGACTCAGTGACTTACAGATGTATGCTATCAGATTTGATTGTATTACGAGAACAGTACAGTATTCAAATGACAATAACAGATACGAGATTCGAATCTCTTCAGATGCTATCAAAAGATTATTTGAGAAGAATCCACGATCATAATTTAATCGTATAAATGCCTGGAATTAAGGAGACAATATCAGAGCTATTTTGGGTAAAATTTCACAGTATGCAGAATGATTGATACGATGATTATCCGCTTTGGAATATAAGTCAATTTAGCCCTGACAAGGGCATATTACCTTTTGCATGGCATTAATGGAGCATTAAATGCTATGATACGATGAAGATCTGCAAAGGAGCTTATCTCTACTGGCTACATTTATTGACCGTTGAAGACAAAGAGTTTAAATAGCTGAAGAATTCAAATGGAGAAGCTCTCGGTCATATTCTACCATTGACGACGCTTTCTCTGTTATCATAACGCTCTTACATACTCACTGGGAATCTTTCATCGAAAATTATTCCAAGTCCCAGTATTCAAATCTCGAAGAACACTCAAGTTCAAGCCTTCATAGATTTAATCTTCGAGATATCTTCTGGTTTACATTTGTAAATAGTTTTTGTTGATAAAAGAACCAGAAGATTTACCGTACTCACTATATCATATTTCTTTGTATCATTCAGTTTTGAGTCTGTAACAAACGTGCTAAGTGAAGCCGTTTGAGAAATTTCGTTGATTGTATTCAGCAGTTGTATCTGCGTGTAATTGGTGATTGCTAGGAGTTCACTTGGAGCAAGGCTCAGTGACCGGGTGTCTATAGTGTCTGTATTCATCAAAGTCTTCTAGTGAAACCTTCCTGCAAAGGAAGAAGGGGAGACGTAGGATTTGATATCCGAACTTCCAGAAACAAATCTCTGCTCCTTATACTTTTACTTACTGCATGTATTTACTTATACTGTTCACTGATCAATCGACTTATTTCCGCACAATTATTGTTAGTCGAGAAATTAGATTTAAACTGAGATACCTCAGATCTGGTAACTCGGATCTGAGTTAAGCGAGGCTCTTGTAAAATAGTTTTAAGGTTTCGAAAAATAAAAATCCAAAGGAGTTCATTCAACCCCCCCTTCTGAACTCCTCGGGCTGTTTTCGATCCATATTGATCCTATCATTTTATTCCAGCTTAGAAGCATGGCCAGATGGTTCTAGAAGGATTTCGACCCAAGCACGATCCCGAGCTGGAGCAGTTTTCTTTAAATAAATGATTTCGGTTGGGAGATATATTTTTTATAAAATGGAGAAACAAGTTTACAAATTAAAATAATAGTAGGGAGGTTTTATTAATTTTGCAGAGATTTGGTAAAGTAACCATGCCTTATCATTGTACTTCTACCTACTACAAATCATTACTCCCACATATATGATTTCTACGTAAGTTCAAGAACTCATTTTGTGTTACAAGAAAATCTTTAATTTCTCTCAAAATATACAAGAGCTCGCCGAGTGTGCTTGAGAAGATTTCCAGCCAAGGCCATCTGTTCGTTGCGATTCTCAGTTCAGGCAAGAAAAAAAATTGATTCTTGCTGCATCTGGAAAACATATATTGCTTCGTTGTTTTCTGTTGTATGCTTTCCTGTAGCATGATTCAGTTCAATTCAATTTATGTTCAAGTTTAAGCTAAGGATTCACTACTTTGATGTTTTAGTTTTGCGAAAACTCACCAGTTATTTTAGCAAGAAGTTGTATTTTCAAGATACTGAGTTGTACAAATTCCAGATAAGATAAGCCAAGAGAAGTTTCTGATTTTTCCGCGTGCTGTAAAGGTTCTGGACATTGAACCTGAATAGATAGGCGATGCTGGTTCGATCGGGATTATGTTCTGGTCGAATAAGTTGATGTCAGGCCTCGTGCTCAATCAGAGATAAAACCACATAACAAACGATAGCGGAAGCATTAAAATAGTGGCTAAATTTTTTTCGCTTTGGCCTGACTTAGAAAGCATCATTTAAAATACACTGATATTCAAAATATTGGTTTTACAATACTCGAAAAATACAACGCATACAACACAACTAACATACAAGCATAGAGTGACTCCCAATTCTACAAACAGATGAGTATCTCGCTCAACATAGATACAATACACTATAACATGTATCTAGTACATATAACTGGGACACTCTATCCACCTCCCGGGACATTACCAGCTGGATCAACTCCACGACCAACGGAGAAATCATGATAACCTGAAACACGCACAGACAAACAAGACAACCAGCCCCAGAGGGACATTGGGGTCAAACCCCAGTACGGAGAGCAACTGAAACACAGAAGCATACACAACAGCACATACAATATCCATGCCAATGCCAACGTTGTAAAACAAGCTCACATCCGTACCTTAGTTCTGAGCTACAATTACCCTCAATCTCTCAAAGATAAAATCTCACACACTGGGAAGTGCTCCTGTCCGAGCTGGTTTGCCAATGTCTTCCCAGAGCTTGTGATGTCGACTTGATTGTTCTTTTAAGTCCATCAGTGCATTAGCTCACACATAACCACTGAATCAGCTTGCACACCAGCTGCCACAGAGTGTGCAAACTTGCGACGAGCACTGGTATGTGTTGTGCATTTTTCTGTTTCTGTTCTGCACTTGCACAACACTCTCTCCTCTCATTATCGTCCATATATCTCGTCTGCTTGTGCTCTGTTATTTATATAGCCTCTTTGCATATTTTCCTGTTGGACACAAAGTAGTAGCCGTTGAAAAGTCTTCTGACACTGTTCTACTTTGCGTCCTTTGTCATTAAATTCTTCTGCAGGTTTTTCGGCTTTTAGCATGTGAGCACTGTTCTAAGAGTACAACACAGCAAATCAATTTGAACACTGAAAGTAGTCTGCGTAAAGTTGTGTGTTCAAATTGCTTTGCTTGTCGTTTTGTCCAACTTCTGCTCTTGAACTCAGACGACTTCTGCTCTGTTGGCTGAGCTGGTTTGACCTTAACCAGCTTGGTTCTGTATACCAGCTCGTAGAAATGATAGCATCTGCAGATATACTATTCGAGCTGATTTAGCCTTGACCAGCTTTGCTTCATTCCGGTTCGTATATTGCGCAAAGCTGGTCAGAGCTCTTTTCTTCTCTGCTCTCGTTCAAAGCTCTCTGCTCATCTGCTCTTAAGCTGCTCTTGTTCTGTTCTTTTCTGCTCTTGAGCTGCTTCGAGCCTCCTTGTTCATCATGCTCAGCAGGTCACTTCTTTGAGCTGGTTTCCTTTCCAGCTTGTTGCTTCTTCTACTATAGGAGTCTTCCTTCATATCTCCACATTCACTTCATCACAGGCGTCGACAATGTTCACGCGCGCTGCCTCCTTCATCATCATCTTCCCCATAAGAATTCAGCTTTTGGGATCCTTGATCAGGTTTTCTCTTCCGTGATCTGGTTTACCAGCTCGGCTCTATTCTTCTCGTCAAGAGCCATTGTGTGCTTGCTTGTTCACTTGGTCCATTCAGACACCTCATCCAAATCATCGGCAAGCACGCCTTTCTTTCATTGGTTGAGTTTCAATCCATCACCAGTGAATATATCTCATCTTCTTTGGGATATAATGATCAGTTATAATTCAGTCTTTCCAAGGACTGAGATCCCAATGATGAATTGATCATAGTTGCGTTTAGTGATCCGACCTGCACTTGATCACGCGCTTGTCTATGCAACGGCACTTGAACACTGCACTTGTACGCTGCACTTGATCTGTTCTTGAGCCGTTATGCACTTCATCTCTCTGTGCTTGAACTCAGCTCTTCTATCAAGCTGGTGAACCAGCTTGATGCTTTCTGCGCTCTGGATTCCTGCAGAAACCTGCATAGCAACCCATGTTGGACCAGCTTGGGCGTCCCTCACCGTTCTAACTTAGATATTATTTGCTTGACCAGCTTGGGCGTCCCCTCACTGTTCCAGCTTGAACATCTCCCTGTTTCTTCAAACAAGTGCACTGCACATCGCACAAAAGCCGTTAGTCAAATATAAGCAGGTTTTGTGTTAATCAAAACGTAGATCCTGATCTGTAGAAACAGATCCAAAAATCTCCACCTTTTTGATTTACACAAAACCTGAATAAACATATGTACGTATGTTTATGCTTCAAAATATTTCTCCCCCTTTTTGTGGGAATCAAAAAGGGTTCGAAACCTTGTCTCCCCCTCAATATTTACTACAAAACTCCCCCTCAACAAAAACATGGGGTTATTTTATTTTTAAATAAAACGATTTAAACACAGGGAGACAGTTTTTCGAAAGCTTTATGTATGCATGAATTTTGAAAAGTCTATGCCACTTAAAAATTTTCATACATATGGATCAGAGAAGCAACACGGAGTATTCCTCCCCCTATCCATATGCCGAGGTTTGAAGACTTTAAAATTTTGTAGCACAGACAGGCTTACGAATGGATATCAGAGTGTAAACTGTTTAAAAAACAATTTTCGAAGAAAATGCACTATTCAAACACAACCTGCTCTGATACCACTTGTTGGAGCGATTCTAACGCGGACCCTCTATGTATGTGCAATGACCAGTTATTCGACCAATAACCAGTCCTAGAGGGTGTAACCAGACCGAATGACAAGACGCAGGATTCAGCCAGAAATTGAAATCGGGTTCGCAAAGATCAAACTGGTTTCAGCTTGAGTTGAAACCGGCCCGATTCAAGGCGAGCGCTAAATATGATAATTCCAGTCGGAAGGCTTGAACCAGCTCGACACACTGGCCGAACGATCTGGTTAACTTAGCTTGAGCTGCAATAGCTCATTTTTCTTGAATAATACATGCATCGAGATACAGATTGAGTAATGTAAATAAAACATGCGAAAATAACTCAAACTGCACTCCATCGTTCTAAGCCCATTTAAAGAGTTTTAAACGCGGTAAACAAATATATGGTGCATATGAATGAAAATACTAAAAATAGTAAAGAAAATACGCTGATTTGTTTATGGAAGTTCGGAGCTCAATCTCCTACATCTTCCCTTCTTCCGCTCTGGGAAGGATCCATTAGAAGACTTTGATTGCAATGCCGCACGCTGCAACCCACTCTCTACGATCAGCAGCCGCAAGAACTCCTAGCTTCTACCAATGCACACCAGCCCCAAAGACTGTGTGACTAACATCACTTAATTGTTGGGATCGAAAAACCGGAGGTGTTCATGAGCTCTGCCACAGCTCACGTAGGCTCTCACATAGCACAAACACCAAACTCGTAAGTTACGTGCATTTTAAAAAATTATTGAGTTGAAAACCAGAACGCAACTGCGAAACCAAATTGGCGTGAAGCTGGACCAACAGCTCTACGAGCTGGTCCAGATTACCAGCAGCTCTACGAGCTGGTTTAACCAACGATCTGTTTCCTTAAATATTGAGCTGCAATAGCTCAGTGTTCTTGAATATTAGTGCACCGAGATACAGATTGAGTAATAAATTAAAATCATGCGAAAATAACCTCAAACTGAACTCTTATATTCGAAAGCTCATTTATGATTTTAAGCATAGTAAACAAATATGCAATGCATGAATGTAAATGCAGTGAGCAGTAAAGAAATACGTTGGGATTTGTTTATGGAAGTTCGGAGCTCAATCTCCTACGTCTCCCCTTCTTTCGCAATCGCGAAGGATCCACTAGAAGGTTTTGATTGCAGTGACCCACACTATAACCCACTCCTATGACAGCAGCCGCAAGAACTCCTAGCAACCACCACTGCACACTAAGCCCGCAAGCTGTGTCTAACATCACTTCTTTTATGCCTCAGCGAGAAAGGCTACAGACACTTCTTTAACTTCTTAGTGTGAAAGACAACGTAGACTTGTTTAACGTCTCTGTCCAAAGACTACAATGGAGAGTTTATATTTGATTCACTCATTTTTCTGTTTCACTCAATTCTCGAATATATGAGTGATTCGTGTGTGAGATTTACATTGTACGCTCAATCTCTCGAAGATAAAATCTCATACACTGGGAAGTGCTCCTGTCCGAGCTGGTTTGCCTATGTCTTCCCAGAGCTTGTGCTGTCGACTTGATTGTTCTTTTAAGTCCATCAGTGCATTAGCTCACACATAACTCTCGAATAAGTTCACGCTCGCTGACTCCTTCATCATCATCTTCCCCATAAGCATTCAGCTTCTGGGATCCTTGATCAGGTTTTCTCTTCCCTGATCTGGTTTACCAGCTCGGCTCTATTCTTCTCGTCAAGAGCCATTGTGTGATTGCTTGTTCACTTGTTCCATTCAGACACCTCATCCAAATCATCGGCAAGCACACCTTTCTTTCACTGGTTGAGCTTCAATCCATCACAAGTGAATATATCACATCTTCTTTGGGATATAATGATCAGTTCTAATTCATTATTTCCAAGGATTGAGATCCCTATGATGAACTAATCATAGTTGTGCTTAGTGATCCGACTTGAACTTGATCACGCGCTTGTCATGCAACGGCACTTGAACACTGCACTTGATCTGCGCTTGAGCCGTTCTGCACTTCATCTCTCTGTGCTTGAGCTCTGCTCTTCTATCAAGCTGGTGAACCAGCTTGATGCTTTCTGCGCTCTGGATTCCTGCAGAACCTGCATAGCAACCCATGTTGGACCAGCTTGGGCATCCCCTCACCGTTCCAACTTAGATGTTCTTTGCTTGACCAGCTTGGCCGTCCCCTCACTGTTCCAGCTTGAACATCTCCCTGTTTCTTCAAACAAGTGCACTGCACATCGCACAAAAGCCGTTAGTCAAATATAAGAAGGTTATGAGTTAATCAAAACTTAGATTCTGATCTGTAGAAACAGATCCAACATATTTTATTGCTCGTCTAAATATATATGTATTGTTGATCTAAGCTCGCGTTCTATTTTGTTCCCCGAGCTGATGTTAAGTTTTGATCTGATTTGATTATTCTGATCTGATTTCAATATTTAATTTGATTTGAATGTCTAAGCTGAGTTGACGTTGTTTGACCTTCCTAATCTAGTTTGAGCGTTGAGGTTGACTTTCCTAATCTGAATTGACGAAATTGTCCAGATCTGATTTTCTATTCTGAGCTGATCTGAGCTCACGATTTGATTCAGTGAAGTTCCATTCTGGACTATATCCTTATCAAATTTTAATCTTTATTTTGATTCAAATCATTAGGTCTTTTACAATTTGAACTACATCAACTTCTAAGAGGTAAATTGTCAGGCCTCGTGCACAACACAAAAACTAACCACGCAATAAACAATAGCGGAAGCATTTAAAATAGTGGCTAACTTTTTTCGCTTTGGCCTGACTTAGAAAACATAATTTAAAAATACATTGATATCCAAAATACTGGTTTTACAACAACTGAAAATCCAATACAACAATACAATTAACACGAACTAACATACAAGCATAAAGTGACTCCCAATCAACAAACTAAAGGATCCATGGTGAGTCTCTCGCTCAACATATAGCAACAGATAATATGCAGATGCTATGCAAGAGAACAAGGCTACAACCAAAGGCAGGGAGCCAAAGGATCTCAATAAACTGCTCAACAACTGATGCAGATCAATTGAAAGATTGTGGCCACGGGGTGTGTGAGTATATGGGAGCTACCCAATCTTCTCAACACACAGTACCAGAAGCATAACAATCACTCAACCTATTGTTGCACAACTCATGAGGCGTGGGAGCTATCCACTTGGCTCATAGTGGCTAACAACAATCCAGCAGGGAGATGAGGAGCACGGTATTGCCGCTCGTCCTCAATACAAGCATCCTGGTATACGCATATCAACATAACAAGGCAAGGCTAGCAATATAATGCGTGTATTCAAATGCAACAGCTTGCAACAATCAACACAACAGAAGCAAGCAATAACAACACCGAAGCATACACAGCAGCACACATAATATCCATGCTCAATCCAAAGCTGTAAAACAAGCTCACATCCTTACCTTAACCTTCTGAGCTACAATTACCACAACAAGGTCCCGAGCACTCAGATCTGAAACCTGATAAACAATACAACATAATACTCAGGGGCAGTAGCACAGAACTTACGAACTGGGAGCTACGAGCTCCGCCCAGCTCTATCCTACCCTTCTAGCACAACAGACAGCTCTAAACGAAGCATAAGGGAGGATCTATCACTAGCTCAGAGCGTTACCTGAACGGAAAAGCAAATCTGCTCAAATGGTAACAGACTACACAAGGTAGCTTCCTGCGCGATCTTCTTCGATCTAACCCCAAGTCTTCGAAAGAGGCACAGAACGAAGCGCCTTAGCAAGAGGAGTCCAGCTCTACCACTCTTGCTCAAATCTGAGTGTTCTACCGCTGGAAATCGGAGAAGATAAGGTTCGGTGAACAGTAGCTAGGGTATCGCGACAGGATAAGGTTACGAGAAATATTTTTAAGTGTCGGGAATTATCATGTTCGAAGGGTCAAAGTCCTCTATATAACCACTTAAGTTTCTCAAATGTGATGAACAGTAACCACCGACAACATTGGCTCAAAGCTGCTTCCCTCTCAGATCTGAGTACCACTCCAGATCTGAACTTCCTTCAAAACGACGTCGCACCGAAGTCCACTGGTACACGTCACCAGCTAGTACCAAATCTGCTATCACAAAACGGTGTCGCACCGCGATCCTGATCTGAATGACCAGATCTCACACAAATACTAACCAGCGCCCACTAATACCCAAAACGGCGTCGCACTGCCTTCCGATCTAGATAACCCGAAACCGGTCTACGCTAAACTACAAACCAATCCAGTTCACGCAGTACTAACAATGCGCGCAACTCAAATATGATTTCCTCTAAACGGCGACGTATCGCTACCCACGCAGGACATTCGCTAGCGAACCTCGAATACTTAGAGATAACCAGATTTGACCTCTAACCTTGATTCCAATCAACCAACATCAAAGCCAAACTCAACTCCTCGAATCTGATTACTACCCCGCAGTACTCTACAACTGTCCAGAGCTGTTCTAAACACAAAATAGAAACCCGATACGCAGCATACCAGCTCAAAGCTGATCCATTATCTGTCAGGCCACGTGCTCTAATCAGAGATAAAACATACAAACACATGCGGAAGCTACTAAAAAGCGGGTAAAATTTTCGCTTTTGGCCTGACGGTTTAAACAGTATAATTTAAAATACCGCGATACTTAAAATAGATCCCAGTTTATAAAACCGCTAAACAACACAACCAATATAGCATACGAAAACGAGTATCAGACTCCAATCACTGGATACAGCGACAAAGCGCAGGGCATCCCCCTGGCTAAGAATACTGATACATATAAATATGCTATACGCCACTGGGATACTCTAACCACCTCCTGGGGCACCACCAGCTGGGCTAAAACCACGACCAGCTGTAAAACCTGGGTTTCCTGAAAATAACACAACAAGGAAAACAACCAATCGCTATGCATGAGGAAGGAGACAACAGCTCAACGGAATCTGCAACAGAATATGTGGCCACGGTGAGTGTAGGACATGTGGGTGCTACCCACTCACCCCTACTCGCCCACCCTTACCAGACGCATCAACAACTCAACCTGCCGTTGCCTCGCCCATGAACTGTGGTAGTTAACCACTCGGCGCATGGTGGCTAACAAATCCCAGCAGGGAGATGAGAGTGCGGTATTGCCGCTCGCCCTCGCATCATGGTAAGTAAACAGAACAATAACAACGAAGCAATGGCTGCAAAATCTGAACGGAGATGCAAATGCGTGTATGCAACATGCTCGAATAACAAGCATACATATACGAAACAATAATAGCATCAGCAAGTATACACCACATAACCAACATTCATCTCACAAAACAGCAGCCAGCAATAGCCATCTCACAAATTATCCAAGCCATAACATCGCTGTATTACAAGCTCCAATCCGTAGCTTTTACTTTTGTGTAATAATTACCACAACAAAGGTCCCGAGAAAGCTGAACAACAACCTGTCAAAGCACACAGGGGCATAAATCATCGAGACTCAAATACACAGAAGGTACTGTCGGGAGTTACAACTCAACCAGTGATCAATCCCATCAATACCCCTTAACAGGGAGCTTAAATCAACTTACTAAAGCTAAGATCTTACAACAATTCTAAGCTACCAGCTCACAGCGAACACACGGCCAAGACAGTAACTTCGCGACCTCGCTCTAGCTAACAATAGCCTCCAAGAATGGTATAAGATGGAAGAGCTTCTCGATAGGAGTCCAACGTTACCTCGAACAAGCAAAACAACCACCGAGCCCTTAACAGGGAGCTTAAATCAACTTACTAAAGCTAAGATCTTACAACAATTCTAAGCTACCAGCTCACAGCGAACACACGGCCAAGACAGTAACTTCGCGACCTCGCTCTAGCTAACAATAGCCTCCAAGAATGGTATAAGATGGAAGAGCTTCTCGAGAGGAGTCCAACTCTACGTCGCACGAACCAAACAACGGCCAGCAACGA
>KV002516.1:90527-106239 GCA_001598015.1 Dorcoceras hygrometricum
ACACAAAACGACGTCGTAGGACACTACCTACGACTGGTGCTCAACCAAAAGCTGGACAACCAGACGACTGGTTTAAACATCACGGGAATTCCTCCAAAAGCTGGTACCAGCCACAACATATAAAACGCAGCGTTGCAACTAATCAAAACGGCATCGCACAGCTGACGTCATCAAATCCGATCGCTAACTCTCTCTCAAAACCAGCTGCAAGCTACATCATCAAATATCCGATCGCTAACTCTCTCTCAAAACCAGCTGCAAGCTACAGAAGAGTTGACCAGCGTTGACGTCTGGAAAACGAATATGCGCATCGACTGGTTCCTTAGCGCTAGCCAAACGACGACGTTTCCTCCTCGCACTACAGGGATGTTGACCCGCGTTGACATCTGCTTCGGCTGAACAACCAGCAGGCACACACACGCGATCAGATCTCTCACTAGTGCTACACCAAAACGACGTCGCTCCAACTTATTCAAACGACACCGTATCCAACCCGATACAAATTCACGCTAAGGAAATGGATGATATTACAAGCGCTACCAGATCTCTCCAAACGACGGCGTTTCATGATCCTGCGTTACCAAAACACGTTGCGACTGGTTTTCACTATTCAACCAGCTTTCACCAGAAACCAGCTTTCACCCAAAAATCTCAAAAATACGAAAACTCCCAGAATTGTTCTAGGTGAGGAATTTGACCCAAAAACACAACTTAAACATTCAAACAGAGATCATAAGCCACCAAGAATCTCTAAACCCCGATACATTCCAACAAATAATCTCTTATACAAATTCAGGTCTCACATTATCTGTTCACGCCAAATATGGTCTATCCAAAACCCGATTAATTAACTCAATTATCCAATAATCTTTTGGATCTCACATAAATAAAGCAGTAACGACCTATTTACTTCTGCTTTCGTTGAGATTATGGCCTGAGCTGATTTCAAGTTCTTTCATTGAACTCTGTTGTACTCCCAGTAGCTTTTAAAAGTTATGAGTAGTTTTCAAAGAAGTGAACCACAAAAGTTTAAGTGATCGTATTCAGATCGGAGAAAAGTTTTCAAGAAGAGTTTTAAGAATAGTATGTACACATGCTTTAATGACATATGGCAAGGTTACGAAGGAGAAATGATATAAATTTCCATGTCATATTTCTTAAAGTTTAAAGTAAGCATATTTTAAAGTTTTAAATGACTTGTGACAAAGATAACAGACGGTCAGCCTAGGGAGGGTGAGGATGTTGGTTGACGAACCAGTGTGCCCCTCACATAATAAAGATTGGGATTTATTCCCCGGAACCTGTTTACAGATGATATCTTGATCAAGCTACCATGACCTAAGGAGAGCTTCTGAGCCATAACTCATAGAGATATGAAAATAGAGAACAAGGTTGTTTTTCGACCAGAGTTACAAGAAGGTTTATGTTAAAGCTTACTTCCTTTAACTATTTTTAAATATGTTCAAGTATGTTTACATTGCCTACGTTGCATGATATTTTTATCCCCAGATTTAACTTGTTGAGCCTCTATGCTCACTAGCTTTCTTGAGTGCAGGCGAAAATGTTTAAACGGGATTGGTGGGTGCGAGCTGGATCATATCGGGGGTGTTTATCATGGATAATCATTTCCGTGCTAGTCCAGATCGCATCATTTTGTAGTATTCAGTTTAAACAGAACCCTTTGTTTTGGTTTTATGTAATAGATTGCTTCACTTCTAGTCAAATGAAATCTGAATCACATTATCTTGTATGAATTCTAAGCTCCACAGTTATGAGAACTCCGATTTGTTTCTTAGTTCGCGATCTGAAAGTTTTTCCAAGGTTTCAAATCATGCCAAAATCTTTTGACTTCTTTATAAATTATTAAATATAAGAATTATTTTTTTGCACCCTTCAAAATTAGTTAATTCGATTTATTCCATAATATCGGATCGGGGCGTCTCATCATCACTCCATCTAAACAATGAAACTTAACTCTCGTATATATGTATGAGTGAGTGTGTGTGAGGATTTCATATTTACAATGCATACTCTAAATGTATCCTCACACACTGGGAAGTTCTCTCAATAAGCTATTTTCTTCTAAAGAATTCCCTCTTTTGTTTTCTTCTCTTCTTTCTTCTATCTCTTGGATATTCCTTTGTTAATCTCCCAAGTGTTGTATTTATAGCTATCACATCTGATATTAATGTTAGGAACAAAGAAATAAGCGTTGGAAAAGCTTCTGAACACTTTTGGTCAATTCTAAAAATTCGGTCTGATCGGTTTGACCGAGCTGGTTTGACCTTGTTGGTTGGTCGTGCTGGTTTGACTGTGCTGATTTGACCATGTTGGTTTGACCAAGATGATATGAGCAGCTGTGTAATGCACGAAATTATTACATAGAGATTAAGTAAATTCAAAATTTCCGAACGTCAGATTTTGATGAATCTTGGTTGAGGATTCTCGGATTTCTTCTGGGAATGTTATGTTTCAAATTGAAATTCTTCCAGGTAAAATCTGGTTGAGATTCGGAGTTGAATTGATGAATTTCAGGAGGAATCTGATTTCTTAGCATTTGGGAGTGAAACGCTGTCGTTTAGATGAAGTCTGGTGCTTTGCGTGAATTACAGCAAGCATATGATGAAACGGTATCGTTTTGATAGTACTAAGAGATCCAGTCGACGCGCGTAATTTGATTTCCAGACGTCAACGCCAGTCAAATATCCTGTAGCTTGCAGCTGGTTTTGCGAGAGAGTTAGCGATCGGATTTGATGACGTCAGCTATGCGACATCGTTTTGAATTAGTTGGAACGCATCGTTTTGATGCAACGTCTGGTACCAGCTTTTGTATTCTGAATCAGTCGCAGGAAGCGACCAGCTTTTGGTTGTGATGCATCCAGTCGTCTGTTTGTCCAGCTTTTGGGAGTTGAGAACCAGTCGTTGGCTTGTAAAGCAGCTACCAGTCGAGGGATTTGAAACCAGTCAATGGTGTGTTGTATCTGCTGGTTTAACCAGTCGTGGGAACAACGCGACGTCATTTTGACTTATGAAATGGGAACCTCAATACGACACCGTTTGAATTAGTTAACGGGATCAGTCGTTGAGCTATTTCAGTGTGACCAGCTGTGGGGTTCTTTCAATAGAGATCTGGAATCAGCCGTTGGGATGTTGCGACGTCGTTTGGATTAGTTATCACGGCGTCGTTATACAGAAACTAGTTGTTATGATGGGTTATTATGACGGCTGGTTGTGGTTGTGAAATCTGGTTATGTTGCGACTGGATATCACTGCAACTTAGTGTAGCTACTGCTTCCAGTCGTGAGAATTGTTGGTATCAGTCGCAAGATTACTCTATAACGTTTGATTATTGGGAATAACAGCTAACACATTATAAGCGCTAGTTGAATAATCTAGTTAATGATATATACTGTTGCAAAGATCTGTTTTGAAGCGGTGGGAGTTTATCCCATTTTGGTAGGTACATAATCAGCATGACACGTGGAATTCGAATTGAACACATTGGAAATGCTGCAGAAGCACAGAGACCTCCTCCTATAAATAAGATTGAATTCGAAATTCTTGGAACTTAATTTCAGACACCAGAATTTGAATTGGTGAAGTTCTTGGGAATTCTTGAGACACAGCTTTAGAAGTGATAATTGAAGTAGCTCAGAACAGAGAAGTAACGAAGGTATAATTTAACAGTGAGAGTCAGGGATTAGATCACTCAAGAATGAGATTTCTTGAGTTATCCCGACAAAATCACATACTCTTTGATTACTGTTCTTGATTTAGAACTTGAGTTATGTGTGTCGATCCATCACAGGTAGTGGATCTTTTATATTTGCATAAGATTCCATGATGCGAAGAGAAAATGAATTGATTCTAATGCCCAGGACTGAGATGACCTGATTTTTGAATCCTGAGTTGGGTTCGATAGATGGATATCCATGTCAAGATCGTATATTGTGTGCATGACAACAGATAGAAGAGAGCTGAGTTGATTGGGCAAGGGTAGTGAGAGATAGCTACCTAGAAGCCGGGCGACGAGTGCAAGGACTAGTACCTGCTTTTAGATTCGTTTGGACAAGTGTTTCTAGTCTCTGTTGTATCTAGTTTCATAATACAATAGGTCAGGAGTTATGGCCAAGAACTTTTAGCATGTAAATTATTGTACAAACGTAAGTCTGTTTATAAATTAGCAGCCTTTACAGTATACTTCGAATTCCTTAACTTTCCGTTGCATTCTCGGAAAAAAAAAAGAAAAAAAAACTACACACACAATTAGATTAACGTATTGCATCAATTAGTAATTAATCGCCCATAAGATGATATTAGACTAATTGTGAGCAGAGAGCCTCACAACAAGTGGTATCAGAGCCCACTAAACCATTAAGTTATTGAACTAGATGAGCGGGGTAGATTGAGTTTTCCTGATTTAGTTAAATGGCCATTGGTTGTATGCTTGTTTGGTGTATGTCTTACTGTTTTAAAGTTTATATCGCATGATGTTGTGATTAAATGGTAAGAACATGCCGAGAAGACTTTAGAATTACATGCTCTTGAAGTGATTAATAGCATGTATTGAACGAAGCATAAATCAGCACTCGATCTCTTGAGAAGTAGCACATTGATGTGTGCTAATCAGAGGAGGGACTGAGATTTGTTATTGATATGATGAAGAATTGTGAAAAAATCTCTCTGATTTTTAGATACGCCTCCTCGAAGAACAACTAACCGGCAGACCGGAACAGTTCCGCGAACAGAACAGGGTAGTACATCGACTGAGGTGTTGAATGCGGCTGCGACTCCGATGGAAACATTATTGAAACGATTTCAGTCCTTTAAACCACCAATCTTGACCGGAACGGAAAATTCAATAGATTGTGAAAACTGGTTGGAAGATATAGAACAGTTATTTGAAGCACTAGATTATACCGATGATCGTCGGGTGAAATTGATAGTACACCAGTTGCATGGTCTTGGTAAAAGTTGGTGGATAGTAATGAAGAAATCACTTGAAAATCAAGGCACTGTGATTACTTGGTCTGTGTTCAAAACAGCTTTCTATCAGAGATTTTTCCCAGTCTCTTATCGGAAGGATACCGATGATCATCGGGTGAAATTGATAGTACACCAGTTGCATGGTCTTGGTAAAAGTTGGTGGATAGTAATGAAGAAAGCACTTGAAAATCAAGGCACTGTGATTACTTGGTCTGTGTTCAAAACAGCTTTCTATCAGAGATTTTTCCCAGTCTCTTATCGGAAGGATAAAGGAGCTGAATTTGCAAATTTACGACAAGGGCAACTGAATATTTTGCCAAATTCACCAGTTTACTTAAATTTGCTCCACATGTTGCTATTAGTGATGAAGCGCAAGCCGACCAGTTTATCAATGGCTTGAATCCCGACGTGTTCACTTTGGTGAATACAGGGCAACCAAATACTTTTGCCGATGCATTGAATCGTGCAAAAGGAGCTGAAGCTGGATTGCTAAGGCAACGAAGAGCACAATTTGTGCCATCAGCCGCCAAATTAGCACAGGAGAACCCACAGATTCCACCGCCCCCTCGATTTGATGCTGAAAGCAGCTGTAGTGGAAAGAAAAATTTCTTTAAAGGAAAAGGAAAACAATTCAAGCGTTCAGGTACCAGTAACTCCTCCAGTTCAAGTGAATCCAAACAACTGGGAGCTGGACAGAAATCTGGTGATTACTGTACCAAGTGTGGAGGCAGACACAACACTGAACAATGTAGAGGAGTGTTTGGCCTTTGCCGCATTTGTAATCAACCTGGACATTTTGCCAGAATTTTCCCTCAACGTAGTTCGGGAAGTTCACAGAATATCATGGCATCGAGATCAATGCCAATGACAGAACGGCAAGCATCTTCTGTACATTCTTTCCAACCACAGAATCAGCAGCAAGGTAGACAAGGAGGAAGCCAAACAGTGAGTCAACCTCCTAAACAGCAAGCACGAGGTGTTTGAATTGACTGAAGATCAAGCACAAGCAGCTCCTGATGATGTTATCGCAGGTACTTGCTATCTGTGTAATTATCCTGCTTATGTTCTAATTGATACCGGCGCTTCACATACATTTATTTCTGAGAATTTTGTTGTAACACATTCGTTGCCTATTGAATCATTAACCGAGGTAGTATCAATCTCTTCACCTCTGGGAAGGGGTATGTTAGCATTAAAAGCTGTTAAGAATTGTATACTACAGTTTGAGGGTCATGAGATTGAGATTGATTGTGTTCTGCTTGGGTTGTCTGATTTTGATTGTATCATCGGCATAGATGTGTTAACCAAGTATAGGGCAACAATGGATTGTTTCCAGAAAGTGGTTCGATTTAGACCCGAGAAAACTGAGGAATGGAAATTTTATGGTAAGGGATCACGAGCCAGAATTCCTTTAATTTCTACGATTTCTATGACTAAGCTATTACAGAAAGGAGCAGAGGGATTCCTGATTTACGCAGTAGATGCGATGAAGAATAGCCCGAATCTGGTTGATATACCAGTAGTTTGTGAGTTTGCTGATGTCTTTCCTGATGAAATTCCAGGATTACCTCCATATCGAGAAGTAGATTTCAGTATTGAATTGATGCCAGGTACACAACCAATATCAAAAGCACCGTACTGGCACCAATTGAATTGAAGGAATTGAAAGAGCAGCTTGAAGATCTCTGGCCAAAGGATACATTAGACCGAGTGTTTCCCCTTGGGGCGCTCTGGTATTATTTGTACGAAAGAAAGATGGGTCAATGAGGTTATGTATTGACTATCGACAACTGAATAAAGCCACGGTAAAGAATAAATACACTTTACCGCGAATAGATGATTTATTTGATCAATTGCAGGGTTCGTCAGTATATTCAAAGATTGATTTGAGATCTGGATATCATCAATTGCGAGTAAAATATGAGGATATATCGAAAACTGACCTTTCGAACGAGGTATGGTCACTATGAGTTCATCGTTATGCCGTTTGGATTGACCTAATGCCCAGCAGTATTTATGAGTCTGATGAACAAGGTATTTCAGAGATATCTTGATGATTTCATGATTATATTAATTGATGATATTCTGATTTATTCCAAGACTCTGTGTGATCATGCGAACCATCTTAGAACAGTTTTGCAAACTCTAAGAGATGAGAAATTGTATGCTAAACTGTCAAAATGTGAATTTTGGTTGCGAAAAGTGATTTTTCTTGGCCACATTATCTCCCGAGATGGTATTTCAGTTGATCCAAGTAAGATAGAAGCTGTGATTAATTGGCCTAGACCCACATCTGTGCCAGAAATTCGAAGTTTTATGGGTCTTGCAGGGTATTATCGACGGTTTATCCAGGATTTTTCGAGTATTGCAAATCCTATAACTCAACTGACACAGAAGAATGCACCGTTCGTTTGGTCAGAAGCTTGTGAAAACAGTTTTCTTGAATTGAAGAAAAGGTTAACTACCGCACCAGTTTTGACAATTCCTTCGGGTACCGGTGATTTTGTGGTATATTGTGATGCTTCTTGGATTTATTAAAAGATTTTGATTGTGAGATCAAATATCATCCAGGAAAATCAAATGCAGCAGCTGATGCCCTGAGTAGAAAGATTTGTGCTTTGTCTTTGACTACGATGGGTGTATCTTGTTTAATAGAGAACTGCTGTATTTCCGGATACTTATTTGAAACGGAAAGAAGACCGATGAAAATTTGTGCTATAAGTGCTGAACCTGAATTGTTGATTCGAATTAAAGAAGCACAGAAGAAGGATTTGAATATACAGAAATCTGTTGAGATGGTCAAGGCTGGACATTCATCGTAATATAAAGTGAACTTGTTATTCCAGATGTTGTAGAATTGAAATATCAAATCTTAAATGAAGCCCATCGAAGTAAATTCAGCATTCATCCTGGTGGCAGGAAGATGTATAATGACTTGAAGAAGCAATACTGGTGGAAACAAATGAAGTCTGATGTGACTGAATTTGTTTCAAAGTGTTTGAATTGCCGACAGGTAAAAGCTGAAAGGAAGAAACCTGCTGGTTTACTGCAAAGTTTGTCAGTTCCTGAATGGAAGTGGGATCACATCTCCATGGATTTTGTAACGAAATTACCGAAATCAACCCGAGGTTGCGATGCTATTTGGGTAATTATCGATAGGTTGACGAAATCTTCTTGTTTTATCCCTTATCGAATGACCTATCGACATGATCAAATGGCGGATCTCTACATTAAAGAAGCAGTCAGACTTCATGGTGTGCCAAAATCGATTGTATCGGATAGAGATCCGAGGTTTACGTCACACTTTTGGAGTAGCTTACAGCAAGATCTGGGTACAAAATTGCATTTGAGCACCGCGTATCATCCTCAAACCGATGGGCAATCTGAAAGAACAATTCAGATTCTTGAGGATATGCTTAGAGCAGTAGTATTGGATTTTGGTGTTTCATGGCAAGATTCATTACCACTGGTGGAATTTTCATACAACAACAGCTATCAAACCAGTATCGAAATGGCACCGTTTGAAGCGTTGTATGGAAGGAAATGTCGTTCACCATTATATTGGGATGATGTATCGGAGTTACCTGAATTGGGACCAGATTTGCTTAGAGAAATGACTGAGAAAGTTAAATTAATTCAGCAGAAGATGAGAACGGCGCAGCATAGACAGGCCAAATATGCAAATACCATACGTAGGCCTTTGAGTTTTGAAACAGGGGTACAGAGTTTTTTGAAAAGTTCTCCTTTTAGAGGCACAATCAGATTTGGTAAATGAGGAAAATTGTCTCCGAGATTCATTGGTCCTTATGAAATTCTTGAGAAAATAGGCGATCTCGCTTATCACTGGCATTACCTCCATCTCTTGCTGGTATACATGATGTCTTTCATGTATCTATGCTAAGGAAATATCTGCCTGATGTATCCCATGTTATTCTTGCTGAAGATGCTGAACTCGATGAAACTTTAATGTCGTTCACAATTATATTGGGATGATGTATCGGAGTTACCTGAATTGGGACCAGATTTCCTTAGAGAAATGACTGAGAAAGTTAAATTAATTCAGCAGAAGATGAGAACGGCGCAGCATAGACAGGCCAAATATGCAAATACCATACGTAGGCCTTTGAGTTTTGAAACAGGGGACAGAGTATTTTTGAAAAGTTCTCCTTTTAGAGGCACAATCAGATTTGGTAAACGAGGAAAATTGTCTCCGAGATTCATTGGTCCTTATGAAATTCTTGAGAAAATAGGCGATCTCGCTTATCGACTGGCATTACCTCCATCTCTTTCTGGTATACATGATGTCTTTCATGTATCTATGCTAAGGAAATATCTGCCTGATGTATCTCATGTTATTCCTGCTGAAGAATCCGAACTTGATGAAACTTTGAGTTATTTTGAACAACCGATACAGATTCTTGATCGAAAAGAAAAACAACTCCGAACGAAGATTATTTCATTGGTGAAGATTCAATGGAATCGACATGGAGTTGAAGAAGCTACATGGGAAGTTGAGGAAGATATGAAACAACGATTTCCCTATCTTTTCCAATGAGGTAATTCTTATTCAGATTCTGTTATCTCATTATTCTTATGTGCATATATAGAGACTGCTGACAAGTTCGAGGACGAACTCAAATTTTAGAGGGGGAGAAATGTAATGCCCGAAATTATTACATAGAGATTAAGTAAATTCGAATTTTTCCGAACGTCAGATTTTGATGAAGCTTGGTTGAGGATTCTCGGATTTCTTCTGGGAATGTTATGTTTCAAATTGAAATTCTTCCAGGTAAAATCTGGTTGAGATTCGGAGTTGAATTGATGAATTTCAGGAGGAATCTGATTTCTTAGCATTTGGGAGTGAAACGCTGCCGTTTAGATGAAGTCTGGTGCGTTGCGTGAATTACCGCAAGCATATGATGAAACGGTATCGTTTTGATAGCACTAAGAGATCCAGTCGACGCGCGTAATTTGATTTCCAGACGTCAACGCCAGTCAACTCTCCTGTAGCTTGCAGCTGGTTTTGCGAGATTTAGCGACCGGATTTGATGACGTCAGCTATGCGACGTCGTTTTGAATTAGTTGGAACGCAGCGTTTTGATGCAACGTCTGGTACCAGCTTTTGTATTCTGAATCAGTCGCAGGAAGTGACCAGCTTTTGGTTGTGATGCATCCAGTCGTCTGTTTGTCCAGCTTTTGGGAGTTGAGAACCAGTCGTTGGCTTGTAAAGCAGCGACCAGTCGAGGGATTTGAAACCAGTCGATGGTTTGTTGTATCTGCTGGTTTAACCAGTCGTGGGAACAACGCGACGTCGTTTTGACTTGTGAAATGGGAACCTCAATACGACACTGTTTGAATTAGTTAACGGGATCAGTCGTTGAGCTATTTCAGTGTGACCAGCTGTGGGGTTCTTTCAATAGAGATCTGGAATCAGCCGTTGGGATGTTGCGACGTCGTTTGGATTAGTTATCACGACGTCGTTTTGGATATTAGAGAAATACAGCAACTAGTTGTTATGATGGGTTATTATGACGGCTGGTTGTGGTTGTGAAATCTAGTTATGTTGCGACTGGATATCACTGCAACTGAGTGTAGCTACTGCTTCCAGTCGTGAGAATTGTTGGTATCAGTCGCAAGATTACTCTATAACGTTTGATTATTGGGAATAACAGCTAACACATTATAAGCGCTAGTTGAAGAATCTGGTTAATGATATATACTGTTGCAAAGATCTGTTTTTGAAGCGGTGGGAGTTTATCATATTTTGGTAGGTACATAATCAGCATGACACGTGGAATTCGAATTGAACACATTGGAAATGCTGCAGAAGCACAGAGACCTCCTCCTATAAATAAGATTGAATTCGAAATTCTTGGAACTTAATTTCAGACACCAGAATTTGAATTGGTGAAGTTCTTGGGAATTCTTGAGACACAGCTTTAGAAGTGATAATTGAAGTAGCTCAGAACAGAGAAGTAACGAAGGTATAATTGACATGAGAGTCAGGGATCTGAATACTCGAGAATGAGATTTCTTGAGTTATCCCGACAAAATTTTGAGACGAAGAATTAAGATAGATTCATTGCATTTTAGCATTGATATATGTTGTTATGCATTTATTTATTCTATTGCATATACCTGTTGTTTATACTGAGATTGTTTCTCACCGGATTTTATCCGGCTGTTGTCTTGTTTTGATGTGTGCATGACAACAGGTAGAAGAGAGCTGAATTGATTGGGCAAGGGTAGTGAGAGCTAGCTACCTAGAAGCTAGGCGACGAGTGCACGGACTAGTACCTGCTTTTTAGATTCGTTTGGACAAGTGTTGCTAGTCTCTGTTGTATCTAGTTTCATAATACAATAGGTCAGGAGTTATGGCCAAGAACTTTTAGCATGTAAATTATTGTACAAACGTAAGTCTGTTTATAAATTAGCAGCCTTTACAGTATACTTCGAATTCCTTAGCTTTCCGTTGCATTCTCGGAAAAAAAACTACACACACAATTAGATTAACGTATTGCATCAATTAGTAATTAATCGCCCATAAGATGCGATTAGACTAATTGTGAGCAGAGAGCCTCACAAGCTGTGATTTGATATGAGCTACTGTGATCTGATATGTTCTGCTGTGATCTGAACTGTTCAGTTGCGATTTGAGCTGTTCTGCGATCTGAGCTGTTCTATGATCTGAGTTGTTTTGTTGCGATCTGAGCTATTCCGTGCGATCTGATCTGAGCTGCACAATCTGTGCAGAGCTTATCTGTAATGTGCTGATCGTGATGTGCTGATCTGTGCTGAGCTGACTTGTGCATAACTGACCTGTGCTGAGCTGATCTTTGCAGAACTGATCTGTGTTGAGATGATATGTGCAGAACATATCTGTTCTAAGCTGCTTCCAACGCACTCGCGTAAACTGTGATAAGCATAACAACAAGTTTTGTGTTCGTCAAAATTAAGATCTGATTTATTTCCAAATCCAACAATCTCTCTCTTTTTTATTAACACAAAACTTGGATAATCAAAACACGAACTGAAATATTTCTCCCCCTTTTTGTGAGAATAAAAATGTTAAGAAATATTGTCCCCCTTAATATTTAAATAAAACTCCCCCTGAAACAGACAAGGGATTTTAGTTTTTGAAAAGAAAATATTTTCAGGGACGACAGTTTTGAGAAAACAGAGCACATGAGATGAGTTTATGTGCTACTGATTCTAGAAACATTTAATACATTTTTTAGCACGGATAAAAATTTATACTACTACAAAACAGGTAATAGACAACGCGCAATAGACAAAGGATTCATACAGAACCGTTGTTTTTTAATTTATAACAACGGTTTTTTGTGAAATCCGTTGTTGATGAGCGCATGTTCTACCAAAACGACAACGAATATTAAAAAACCAATGTCTTATGGTATTTTTTTTGGCGCAGCGACAATTGTTTTATTAAAGTCGTTGTCGTTGAGCGTGTTTTTAAAAAAATGATGTCGGGAAACGACAATGGTGCCATAAAAACCCGTTGTAATTGAGCGTGTTTTTAAAGCCAATGACAAAAGTGTCGCTCAATCTGTTGTTGTTTGAGCATGACATTTATTCCAAAATCGTTGCAAGCTTTCTACGTAATATTCATCTTTCTTCCTTGCTAGCCCTATTTCGATCTTCTCTTCGATTCGTATAATTGGTCACTAACATAGCCTGTTTCGATCGTTTCTTGCCTGTTCTTGTGTTTTAACCTTGAAATTGAATCTGACTTGTACGGAATGGTTCTGAGCTGAACTGCATAGTTGAGTCTTAGGCTGGTTTTTGTCGAGAGCTGTTTCTGGGGAAAAATCTTAGGAGTGAGCAGCTCTGGGAGGCGCTGTGTAGCGTAGCTGATGCGAACTTGAGTCTTAGCTGGATTCAGCTTAGGGATGTTCTGGGTGCTCTGATCTGAATGTTCAGATCGTGAGTGTTGTGCTGCGTCGCTTAGTGGTATCAGCTTAGGCGTAAGCTGGTAGTAGCGTCTGTTAGAGTAGATGCCCAACTAGCCAACTTGTGGCGTGTGGGTTTTATAGACTCCTGTATATGACAATATTTATTTATTAAAATACGCATTTATTTATGGCATTATTTATCTTCATTATGATTATAATGTTAACAATTGTGTTGGATAAAGACCTAGAATGCACCATAGTGTATGTTAGATGTGATAGTGGATATGATGGCTATCATGAAACACATCTAATAGTCACTGTGTATTCTGAATTCGTTCCTAGTTGATTGGGCCGTCAAAATGAGGATAAGGCCGCCCGAGCTTGAGAATAGCATCTGCGATGTGAAGTACCATGTTTCATTGGTAGGGAACATTGTGATGTTCTGAGCATGCAGATGGATAGTGACCTGGTGATCTATCGAACTATCCTCGTTCGGACTTTCCAAGTGGTTACCATTTGTCGAGTGGATAAGTCCGAGGTCTTGGTTGCACTGATTACCTCACTACTCGAAACTTAATTGAGACTCTACATGATAGGCGCCTCACTTTGACCCGTTTGCTGACTCACTTGGGGTCGTTAGGCGGCGGGATTGGGTGAGGTCCCGATGCATGTAGGAGTCGATGCTTCGTTGTCGAGGATTCATCGCTCGCTTTCATGCGTGGATATCCTATGCTATCTGAGGGGATAATAGTGTATAAATCTCTGTCCAGAGTACTGGATGTGTTTTAGGTAAATGGGTTTACCTAGTAACACTCGTGATGTCACTATTCGATCTCTAAGATGTATGCATAGCTATGGGATCTTTAGCGACTCTCGATTTATCAATGGCGTTGATCTGATCGGGATATATGTGTTGAAATGACCATACCGTACGTTAACCACGACCAACTGGTTCTTGCAGGCACTATCAGTGATACCTAGGGGATCATGGGGTGATGTTGATAGCCGCTTTACCATGATCCGATGGACAAGTCCGAAATTGTGATTTCTGAGTCACAATGGTTGTGGGCCCACGGCTAGCTGTATCCCTGAACCATTGAGGGTCACACAAGTACTGGATTCATGATTCCCGCACGGAAACTGAGCTCAATGTGTTGAGCATAGGATGAGGATTTTAGGGATTGCGACTTCCTAAAAGTCAACAGGGGTCAAATTGCGATTTCCCAAAGTTGAGGGGCTAAACTGTAATTTTGGACTAGGCGGTCTGAAAAATTGTTTTCGCATCATAATATTCAGTTTTGGAAACTGATTCGATCGGTCCGATCTGATCGTCGATCGGAAATGTGATGAAGCCGCGGTGGTACGGTAGAAACGAATGTTCATATGGATCTGGGCCCGCCCCAGGCCCATTGGGCTAGTGAAAGCCCATCATTGGTCTACTTATGCTAGACCTAGGGCTACACAAGACAAGACTAACCAACCCTATCCCTTGAGTGCGCCGCCCCCTCCTCTCCCAAACCTCTCGGTCGCGCCTCCTCCCTTGCGCCGCCGTGCCGCCGCCCCATGATCGGACTTGTTTCGATCACCGCGACGAGGAAATTCCGTTCGTGCTAAAATCCGTCAGCTCTTCTAGTGCAGACAGGCGGAGGACTCTTGTTTCCGGTCGTGGACCTGATTAGACGATCTATCGCCGCCTACCTTTGAAGTGCCGGTTTCCTTGTGAAACTGGTCGGAGCCAGGCGCCTAGACGCCAGCAAGTTAACAGTCGATAAACGCCCTATGAATGGTTTATTGATTAGTTTTAATGTATTGAACGTATCTCGGGGCCAAAATTTTAACTTCCGCTGTGCCCCCGGGAAACGGGATCCGGATCTGCCATTATCGCCAACAGTGGTATCAGAGCACAGGCTCGGATCCTTAAATACATTTTATTTCCTGAATTGTATCAGATATCAAATTTTTGAAATCAAAACAAAAAAAAATTTGTATCATGCTGCCGGCCGCCGCAGCGTGCGGCTGTGCCAAACGTCCGGCGCGCGATAGCGCACGCGCAACCGCGCGATGGCCGCGCATGATGCACGGCCGATGTCTGCTGGCCTCGTGCAAATGGTAGCGCGGTGGTGGGGAGGGGCGCGCGGCTGTGCCTCGCGATTGGCGCGGCGATGCCGCACATGATGCGGCCTGCGTGCGGCAGGCTGCCGCACGCTACGTTGGCGGCGGCAACCGCCGTTCGACGATGTTTCCGGCAGCGTTGCGACGGCTGATTTCTTCTTGGTTTTGTTCGGCCCTGTCCTGGACAGCCCATGAAGTTTTCGGGCCAATATTCGATATTGGGCCGATTTTGGTCGTACCAAAATTGATTTTGAAATTTTTGAGATTTTGGGCCTAAAATTGTTCTAAGCCCAATTTGATGCAATTAAATTACAAAATGTGATTTTAGTTATGAAATATGATTTTATAATTAAAATATGATTTTGTTGATTAAAATATGATTTTATCGACAAAATGCGATTTTATGATTTACGATTTTATGATTAAAATATGATTTTGTACGAAAATATCAAATTTGATTTAATTATTTATTTTATGTCAATTAATTAGATTGATTGCATGTTTGGGATAATCGAGAGCCATGCCCAATGTGTTAGGTGTATGCTATAGGTTTTGCGATTTTGGTTGTAGATATATTGTTGATATCGATTAAAGTGGGTCTGTTTGTGGCCCGTTCCCACCCCTACAAATTTGTATCCCAATATGTCATGGCAATTTAAATGTAAATTACTAGATTTAGTGGGAGGACATTTGAAGACGGT
>KV002517.1:0-22922 GCA_001598015.1 Dorcoceras hygrometricum
TTCAACTCTCTGTAGTCGATACACAATCTCATAGTTCCATCCTTCTTCTTGACGAATAACACTGGAGCTACCCAAGGTGACACACTGGGTCTGATATGCTTTTTGTCTAGCAGTTCTTGTAGTTGATCCTTGAGCTCCTTGAGTTCTGCGGGTGCCATACGGTAGGGTGCCTTGGAGATTGGGGCCGTCCTGGCACTAGGTTGATTTTGAACTCAATTTCCCTATCAGGCACTTTTCCAGGTAAGTCATCTGGAAACACATCTGCGAACTCTTGTACCACTGGTATGTCTTCTATCCTGAGTTCGTCTCCTTCTTTTACTTCGTGGATCATTGCCAAGAAAACTTCTGCTCCTGACTTCATGGCTGTCCATGCTTGGGCAGCATAAAGTAGGGACTTTCGCTCCTTGTTCTTACCATAGTATATCAGCACTTCTTGATGAGGGATTTTGAGTTTCACACTCTTATCTCGACAATCCACCTCTAAGATGGCGTCGAATGCGACCATGTTGAGTTGTATCAGGTTTGCAGAGAATGAACGGTCGTTTATGGACATCTCGCAGTTCCGATGGATCTTATGTGTTTTAATAGTAGTGTTGGCAGGAGTTGCTACTCTATACGGTTCACATAGGATTTCAGGCTCTAGCCCTAACTTTTTAGCAAACCCCCTAGCTATGAACGAATGCGTAGCACCACAATCAAACAAAACATACGCAGGCAGCTTGTTGATAAAAATAGTACCTGCCACCACGTTGCTGGCATCTTCAGCTTCTTCTTGTGTCATTTCAAACACACGAGCATTGGGTTTATCCTCTTTGGGCTTTGCCTTGTTCGGAGCCTCATTGCTCGATCCAGCCTTTGGACCTTGGTTTTCCGGACAATCCGCAATTCGGTGGCCCAACTTTCCACACTTAAAGCATGCACCACTCTGCTTGCGACAATCTCAACTATGACGGTAATCGCAAGAGGTGCAAGGTGCCAACATTTGGTTGTTCGGTGCAGATGCTGATCCGCGGTTGTTGAGGTTTGGCCGCTTGGTCATAGGCCCACCGTGTAAAGTCTGAGCATTGAGGGGGTGTTTGTTCTTGTTTTCAGCTTCCCGCCTCTTTATGTCAGTCTCTGCTCGGATTGCAGCTCCCATTAAGTCCTAAAAGCTTGTGGCTTGATAGACTGCGCTGAATGGATACGGCTATTCAGACCCTTCTTGAATCGGTGCATCTTTAGAGTATTATCTGCCATGATCGTTGGAATATAGGTGCCCAATGAGTTGAACTTGGATGTATAATACTCTACTACCGACATGTCTGCAGTTTGAGTTAAAGTTTCAAACTCGCTAAGCCGTTGCATTCTGACTTCCATTGGAAAGTATTGTTTCAAGAATGCTTCCCAAAATCTTTTCTACGTGATTTGTCCATTCGCATTCATGGTTGACTCGACTGCTTCCCACCATTTCCAGCTTTGCCATCGAGGAGTGGTGTTACAACATCTACCTTGACAGCGTCTGGGACTTCCAGTGGTCGAAGTTGCGTTTCAATATTCTTCAACCAAGTCTGGGAAACTTCGGCGTCAGGGCTCCCATCGAAGGTGGGGGCTTTGTTCTTGCAAAGGGACTCATAGTAGTACTTAGTCCCACGAGGTGGAGGGGTAGGAGGAGGGGCTTGGTTGTTGTTGGTATTGACCAACCCTTGAAGAGTCGTGGCAACTATAGTAGATATTGCCATCAGGTCTTCTCTGCTAAGACCACCTCTTGAATTTGAGGATCCTTCACCTCCGTTGTTACTGTCGCTTCTTCGTTTGCCTGCCATATTCTGCCATAGAAAATCTTACTAAGGATGGGTGCGTATAAATTAAAAGCAATCGAGAATACTATATCACGACGGGATAAGCAAATTTTGGATAGAAGAACGAATTGAGTACAAAAAGGTAAAACAAATTCTATTCATCGACAATATCTCCCTCGCCTATAGAAATATCCTCAAGCCCTTCTTCTTCTGGTTCTTCCTCCCATTCATCATCGAACGGAGCAGGAGCACCATTGTCTTCTTGAAGACCTTGGATTGTTTGGAGTAGGCTAGCTTTCTCCTCTACCAGGGCCTCAATGATTAGGTGCTGATCTTGGATCGTATCTTCGACTGCTTGGATGCGAGCCTGCCACTTATTATGGCACTCCTGATGGCTATCTCTAGTCTGTTGTTTCTTTGCCTTCATCCTTTCAATTTTCTTGGACATGCAAAGGCCTATTTCAATCCCGACAATGGTCGTGTGCGAGGCTTCTAACGCTACTTGGGTACTCTCATGTTCTTTCTTTGTAGCAGCCGACTCTCATCTCTCGATTGCTAGTTTGGCTCTAAGACATCTAATCATGCGGCTCTGGTTGTCCAGGGCAATCTGCTTCATGCGAAGGGCAGCAGCAGCACGAGTACAGGGGACAAAGGGGGTCATTTTCTAAAATCGAAGATATTCTCAAAAATAAAAAGTTGTGAGATTATTCCATAAACAGTTATTTCTAACCATAGGGATTACAGAACAATTGACAGAACTGAAATCGGAGTTCTGGACAAGTTATTGAATTTTCAAATCTTTCCATAAACGGCAAAAACGCGTTTTTGGAGGCCTAAACGAAGGAATTTGGCCAACAAGCGGCCTATGTCACGAAAAAGTCGTGAGTATTGCTCGTTGGACCGTTTTGGAGGGGGTAGCACTGGTCTTATGCAGAAATCTGAAAGTTCGTCGCGGACCTTGCAAAATTTCAGATTTGGTTTCCCAGCCGGATTATGAACCTGGTGAGCTCTGATACCACTAAAATGTCACGCCCCGAGACCGAGACTAATTGTAAAACATTAATCCTCATATTATAGCTCAAAACCAGTCTATTACTTTACCAAAATATAATCGTTTTTACATCTGAAAATAAAATTCTGAGTAACAGAAATGCGGAAGCGAAATTTACATTAACAAAAACTGGATCTTCACCAGCCCCAGAACAGCTCTTGTTCCTCCTCTTCAACATGTTCTTCATCCTTATCTAGTGGGAGAAGTAAGGGGTGAGTGTTTGGGGAAACACTCAGCAAGTGGGGGATACCATTCGAGCATACAAAATATAGATATACATATACAGATTCAGATCAGAGCATATATCAGAACAGAGCATAACATAACAGGTAGCACTGATATTCACTTCGTCTCTATGGTTTACAGATCAGTCCCTAATTTTTACTCCTCTAAGGGGTCGAGGCCATAGTTACATCACGTAACTTAGAGTGCGGAATATTCCGTAGACCCATATTACGACAGAAACATCAGTGCTAAAACAGAGCTTAGATCATAGCATGAACTTGACACAAAACGAAATCTGATACGAAACAAGTGCTCGAACAGTAATTCAAAAAAGAACGTAGCATGAATAATATATAATATTTGAAGCGAATATATATATAGCAAAAGCCCACTTATCGTCTCCTGAAGTTTCTGGTGGTTCAAGGTAGCAGAAACAATACTCAGCTCAGACGATATCTGGAAAACTAAATCTGGCACACTACGTATAGCACTGTGGTACAGCTTGTGCAGGATCTTCTCGTAGGAGTTTACTGGTATATTTTTCTAAGAATTTTGGAATGAGTGTGACAATTCTAATGCCACAACCTAGTATTTATAGGTGTAGAACAAGGTAGTCAAAGGTCAGCCGTTACAACCTTAAATTCCTGAATTTATGGCCATTAAAATGGCTATTACAAAAGCATTAGTGTAGGCATTGATTTGGGTGTCTTAATTGGCCATTAACCCCTTTAATTGGCAGTTACTATTGCAAAATCTGATGTGTAACAGCTTGCTGAAAATCGTGGGCTAGTTCTCCTTACCATCTCTGAATTTACGTCGCCAAATCTGAATTTACGTCGCCAAATCTGAGTTGACTTAGTCAAAGCTGAGTTGACTGTTGACTTTTTCAGATCTGAGTTGACTGTTGACTGTCCAGATCTGACTTGACTGTTGACTGTCCAGATCTGATTTGGCTGTTGACTGTCCCGGATCTGAGTTGACTGTTGACTGTCCCAGATCTGATTTGGCTGTTGATCGTCCCAGATCTGAGTTGGCCGTCCCGAATCTGAGTTGACCATCCCAGATCTGAGTTGACAGTCCCAGATCTGATTTTTTTTGGCTCTATTTTTGAGAGCTGAATTTTCGGGTTTTCACAATGCATGTCTGTTTTTCCTTTCAGTACAAACTGCTATAATCATGTCTTTGGTCAAAAATCCACTTGCTGCTATACTTGATAACAATAAGTTCACTGGCCTGAACTATCAAGATTGGCTCCGCAATATTAGGATTGTGTTTGCTTCGGAGAAACTTCTCTACACGCTAGAGAAGAGCCCTCCGAAGGAGGCCCCTGCCAATGCCAGTCCCGAGGAGCTAGAAAAACTGGACAAATGGTGGGAAGACGAGCTTAAATCACATTGCTACATGATGGAATCAATGTGCAATGAAATGCAGTGGATATTTGAGAAGACGGAGTATGCTGCTGGCATACACCTTCATCTCAAGGAGTTGTATGGGGAGAACTCTCGGACTGAGAGGTTCACCACTGTCAAGGAGCTCATGACGAGCCGCATGCGCGAGGGGACTTCGATCAACGAGCATGGGGTCCGTATGATTGGGTTCATTGAGAATCTAGTGAGCCTCAAAATCACGCTTCCACATGAGCTGTCTGTGGATCTACTTCTCCTCTTCCTCCCAGCTGCGTTCGACACCTTTGTGGTCATATTCAACATCAACAAGCTGGATGTCACGCTTGAAGAGGTGGTAAACATGCTTGGCATGTTTGAGGGGATCATAAAGAAGGACAAGCCCGTTCTCCTTTTGGGCTCTTCTTCCTCTACGAAGAAGGAGCCCAAACGCAAGGGTAAGAAGCGTTCTGCCCCTGTGAAGAAGGAAAAGCCCACCAAGAAGCCCAAGGCAAGGGCTCCGAAGCCAAACAAATCTGAAGACGTCTGCCACCACTGCCACAAGCCTGGGCATTGGAGGAGGAACTGTCTGGATTACCTCGAGCAGTTGCGAACTGCAAAAGGTATATTCTACATTGAAAAATATGTCTCTTAACTCGACTTCTTGGGTACTTGATACCGGATGTGGATCTCATATCTGCAATGACTTGCAGGTAATGACAAGAAGTCGACGTCTTAGGGAGGGTGGGACCCACTTGAGGCTTGGAAACGGAGTAAGGGTTGCGGTCGTAGCTATAGGAGATGTATATTTATTTCTTAATTCAAATTTTAAGTTGTTGTTGAGAGATGTTTTATTTGTTCCAGAATTAATAAAGAAAATTATTTCCATTTCTATGCTTGATAGTGATGGATATTCTTGTCATTTTGCTAATTCGATTTGCAATATTTACAAGAATGAATTTTTACTTGGAATTGGGGAATGCAAAAACGATCTTTACACCTTAAAATTGAGAGAAGTTCCAACTCATGATGTGGAAACACATACAACAACAATGAAAAGGAAAAACGATATTCTGAACCCGGCACAACTTTGGCTAGGTCATACTTCCTTAAATAGGATGAACAAGTTGATTAGGAGCGACATGTTTAATATGTCTGATATTAACTCCTTACCAACTTGTGAATCCTGTCTCAAGGGAAAAATGACAAAATTTTCCTTCACAGCCAAGCCTGAACGTGCTCAAGGTCTATTGGATTGAAACAAACCGGACTCTAGAAATTTTTTTTTAAAAACATGTGCGGAAAAACATAAACTTAAAGTATGGCTTGTTCCCTTTTAAACATTTCTAAATCATTCTCACCCATACTTCAAACATAAATAAAGGAATTTTTAAAAACGTTAAAACATCCAAATGGAATAAAAATCAACTGAGTAAAAATACTGAAAGTGAACATGTTTAAAACCAACATCTGAAAAATGTATCATAACAGAACTGAAACATAAAGGCGGTCACGGGGTACTGCTGCAGCAGGCGCTCAGAGGTCCTCACCGCCAGTCGGGGTAAACTCAGCAGGATCATCACCTGCACCATTTAAACCTAGTGAGCCTAGAGACTCAGCATGCTCTATCTTATATCATAACAAGGTACATACTAATAAAATCGCATGCAAGCACATACTTGTAATAAAATAACATTAAAACATGAATGCGTGCATGATCTTAAAACATTGCTTCATATATTTCATATCATAACATAACATATAACATATATAAGGCATGACACAACGTAACATGAAAAACATATGAGTCGTATCCTGAAATGTGACCATAGTCGATTGATCAATCTATAAACCAACGTACGCGGCGGTGTGGTTCATCCGACCTCGAGTCGGTATCCCTATATGTCACACCTCTATGCTGCCACTTTACCATGATATCAACACATGGATCCATAAGCTCGTAATACATTAACAGAAGTTCGAACGATGCCTTTGACAGTCATAAAACATTCATGATGCATGCATTTCGTAAAACTATGCAAGTTTAAAAGCTTAGCCCGTTAATGTATATTTAATCATTTCCTTTCAAATATTTACGTACATAGCATACTACATATATAATTAAATATACATTTACGGGCTTCTATATTTTTATACTTCGGTCAAGGACTGAATCAGGAGCCTGGCCCACTACTTCTAGACTTAACAACGACCTTGACTTAGACCATGACTTGAATGTTCACCTTTAAAATTTCCTAACACCTTCAAATTTTGACTACCTTTCATTCAATTTTGACTAAAGAGTTCAAAAGCTAATTTTGACTGATTCAAAATCAATTTTCAATTAAAATCAATTTTTACTTTAAAATCAATTTAAATCAATTATGACTTTTAAAATAACAACTTAATCGATTTTGACTAAAATAGCCAATTTTGACCAAATTAAAATCCAGAAATCAATTTTTACTCAATTAAAATTCCAAACGCCCCAATTTTGACTTAAAATTCAAAAATAAACTTAACTCTAATTATTTTAAAAGTTTGACTCAATTTTAAAACATCTGGCTACTTTCTTTAAAATTGGACCTTTAACTTAAAATTAAAAATAACATGTCCATAACTAAAATAACTTGGACTGACTTTAAAACATTTTGACACGACACACGACGAACCGACCCGGTCCAACCGAACCAGCCAAACCGGTACAATTGAAACGACTGGTCCAAGACATAAAATTAAACCTTTAAAATTTCTCATTTACTCCATCATTTGCTAAAAAATCAAACATTTAAAATTGACTAAATAAAGATCATTGATCCATTTTGACCAAATAAAATCCCAATGACCAAAATTTGACTTTAAAATTTGATAAAAGTATTAGGCTCGTAAATAAAAGGATTTTGATTTTAAAATTTTGACTTTAAAATATTTGGCCCAATACGCTAAAATTGCCAAAACTCCCATAAATCAAATAAATTCTAAAAATACTGAAAAACATATTAAAATATGCTTAAAACATCAAATAAATCCATCCACGAACTTTGGAAAACTCTAAGACTCGAAATCTTAATTTTCACAAAAATTACCTGACGAGGCTCATTTCAAGCGACAAAATGATAAAAATCATTAAAAATCCATTTCTTAACCAAAGCACTTCCTATTTCGACCCACATCACCTTAACTCAATATAATAGTCATGGGAATAAACTAAACTCAAAAAATATTCAGTACATGACCAAATCGACACCCGCAAATCTATTGCCCATGCGCAGACTGCAACCATGACACGTGCTAGCCACAAAATTCATAACTAATTCATTCCTTGACCAAATTGATTCTCGTTTGGACCTATGTGACCCTAACTCAATAACATATCCCCTGAAATCAACTTTGAGCACATAGACCATATAGAGTGACTTACCCGACCCCAATAACTCTACTGTCGTGCACAGACGATAAGCCAGTACACGTGCTGATCATAAAATTCATAACTAATTCATTCCTTGACTAAATTGCTTCCCGTTTGGACCTAAATGATCCTAACTCGATGTCGGAGCCCCGCCGACTGGACCACCCCCATGTCCTGCGCAGGAAACACACAGCGCGCGGTGCTGCACTTCTACCCGATGGTTCGATCACTATTTCTTAGTTTTTGTCCATTCCTAAGCCACCCTAGGATCCTCACTTGACAGCCTAGCCATGAGCCATGACCCCTGGACCTTTCACAAACCGAAACATCATGATAAAAAGTCGAGAATCATGAAGCCAATTTCGTGTCATGCATGAACTAGATCAAGGATGTGTAGATCTGAAATAATCACAATAAATTCATACAAATTTCCATAAAATCAGTCTAATATAGTTTAAATGGTGAGAAAAAGAGTCGATATCACACGCCTGGTTTGGTTGGAGTAGAGATATGCGAGTTACCGACGTTGTAGACGCGAGATCGGGGCACCACCGGCTTTGGATCACCAAAACTCACCAAGGAATTGAGAATTTCGAAACTTTGAGTGTGAGGGGAAGGGAGGGGACGGCTGGTGTGATTTGGAGGCTAGGTTAAGTGTTTAATTTTGAGTTATGAAAAATAAAGAGTGCCACAAATGACCCCCATTGATTTTAATTAAGAAAAGGGGAGAAAATGACATGCTTGCCCCTCTAATTAATTGAAGGATTATCAAAATCTTTATCTTGGCTTTGAAATATCAATTTTCGAAATCCATGCCCCCTCAAAATTTAAAACATCCTAACATCCAATAAAACAGCCCGTATAGGCGAAAAACGGGTTTTCCTCCAAATTAATTATATAAATCCCAATTTTTAGATTATTGCTCAACATAAAATAAATTTATTCTTAAAAATCCAATAAATTAAAAATCTCAAATTATTTTCATTCTGGTCGACCCTAATCTCGTCCAAACATCCGTAACTCAAACAGACTGAAAACAAGACATGCACACCATGCAGCATAAAATCATAAATAAATCATAAAAGATGGCATGTAATCATCTAAAATTATTTTTCCCTTAATCATGCACTCACTCTCACGTAATCTAGATTTTGGGGTGTTACATGGATTTGATCCATACTGATGTGCGTGGCCCACTTAGCATTGGTACTAAGTCCGATCACACCTACTTCATCAACTTTACCGATGATCACTCTAGGTCTGGGTACTTGTACTTAATGATGCACAAGTCTGAATCCTTTGAAAATTTCAATGAATTCAAGGCTGAAGTAGAAAATTAACTGGGAAAAGGTATTAAAACACTTCGATCCGATCGAGATGGAGATTACTTGAGTACCGAATTTCAAGAATATCTTAAAGAGAATGGGGTTCTCTCACAGTGGACCCCTTCGGCCATACCACAACTAAATGGTGTAACGGAGCATCGTAATCAAACCTTGATGGACCTGGTTTGATCTATGATGAGCTTCACTGAACTTCCTACCTCGTTTTGGGGCTATGCGCTCGAAACGACGGTAATGTTTTTTGAAAATATCCACACCAAGGCAGTGGATAAAACTCCATATGAATATGGATGGGCAAGCCACCTAGGTACTCGTACTTGAGGATTTGGGAATATCCTGCTTACGTGACGCAGACAGTGGGAGAGCTGATAATAGATCCATTTTATGCTACTTAATTGGGTATCCAAAGAATTCTATTGGATACTGCTTCTACTATCCCAATGAAACAAAAGTGTTTGTTTCTAGAAATGCCACCTTTCTGAAAAAGGAATTTCTACTTGATAAAAAAGGCAAGATAGTAGAACTCGAAAAAGTTCGAGAACCAACTGAAGTACCAAGTGAATCTCCCGCACCTCAATAGCCAATCCTTGATATGGACACACCTAGGAGATCTGAAAGGGTTCCTAGGGCTCCTGTGAGATATGGTTTCCTCCTTGAAGATGATCAAAGTAATCAAACTGTTGGATGTGATCCAAGAACCTTCAAGGAGGTGATTTTCGATGCTGATTCTAATTTGTGGTTTGAAGCAATACAATCTGATATTGACTCAATGCATTCAAACCAAGTTTGGACTCTTGTAAATCCTCCCGGATGAATAGTTCCTATTGGAAGCAAATGGATATACAAGAGAAAACTTGGGCCTGATGGTAAGGTACTGACCTACAAGGCGCGACTGATCGCAAAAGGTACACTCAAAGGAAAGGTGTTGACTATGATCAAACATTTTCACCAGTTGCAATGTTCAAGTCAATTAGAATCCTGCTAGCTACAGCCACATGGTACGACTATGAGATATGTCAAATGGATGTGAAAACTTCTTTCCTTAATGGAAACATCAAGGAAGAGATCTATATGACACAGCGTGAGGGTTTCACATCTGTAGGATGAGCATAAAGTATGCAAACTTCAGAGATCGATATACGGTCTCAAGCAAGCATCGAGAAGTTGGAACCTGAGATTTGATGAAACAATTAAAGAATTTGGTTTCATCAAGAATCTCGAGGAGCAATGTGTGTATAAGAAGGTAGTTAAAAATGTTGTGACATTCCTTGTGCTTTATGTTGATGACATTCTACTCATTGGGAATGATGTAGGAATGTTGCAGTCACCTAAAGTATGGTTGTCTATTAGATTCTCGATTAAGGATGGGTGAAGCATCCTATATTCTGGGAATACAGATCTATAGAGATAGATCGAAAAGGATGCTCGGACTCATCCAAGCGACCTACATCGATACCATACTTAAGCGGTTCTCTATGGAAGAGTCCAAGAGAGGACACCTACCTATGTGCCACGGGGTCACTCTATCTAAGTCTATGTGTCCGAAGACTGATGAGGAGATAGAGAGTATGACACGTGTGCCATATGCCTCGGCAATAGGTATTATTATGTATGGTATGATCTCGACTAGACCGGATGTCGTATATGCTCTGAGTGTCACGAGCCGCTACCAAGCCAACCCCGACCAAATGCATTGGAAGGCTGTGAAATACATTCTTAAGTACTTATGAAGGAATAAGAATATGTTCATGGTCTATGGGGGTGGTTGTGAGACTTGGAAATTGTATTAGGATTAATTGTTGAATTAATCGGATTTTAGTGATTTCTGGTGTTTCAGATTTCATTTTGGATGTTTGGGTTGTATTTTCGGGTCGCAAATCACGTTTGGAACAATTCTGGAAATTTTGAGATTTTCGAATTGTGGAGAAATCTGGTAGCAGATTTGATGACGTCAGCATCGTGTGTTATAGTTGTGTGGAGGACGTCAGCGCTGCTGGTTTTAGAGATCTTCTGGAAGTTGTGAAATCTGGTCTTGCTCGTGGAAGAGGTCTGTTCGTTGTTTAGCGCGTTTTGGATTAGCGCGAATTTTCTGCGACGTCGTTTAGAGAGATCTGTTTTGTGTTTGGCGAGTTGCGAAAGCAGATGTCAACGCGAGTCAACGTTTTGTAGCGCGAGGTGGAACGTCGTCGTTTAGGAGAGATCTGTCCCGCGTGTTATAGTGCAACGCGACGCTGTTTAAGTGTAAGTGTTGCGACGCCGTTTTGAGCTACCATGAGAGATCTGGTCGTGTGGGATTATCAGCTGCTGCTAAAGAGACGGTTTGGATGAGGAATTTCTTCCAAGAGTTAGGCGTGATTCCTGAATGATTTGGTCCAGTCCCGGTGTACTGTGACAACATGGGTGCCGTTGCGCAAGCAAAGGAACCTAGGTCTCACCAAAGATCCAAATATATACTGAGGAAATACCACATAAGCCGAGATATTGTGGCTAGAGGTGACGAAGCAGTTGATAGAGTCGCCTCTGCAGAAAACGTTGTTGATCCACTTATGAAGCCCTTGCCAGGACCATTGTTTGAAAAACATCACGAAGCAATGGGACTACGTCTGATGAGGAGTTGGCTTTAGGGCATGTGAGGACTAGAAGCTGTTCGATGGTGATTAACGAATTAATTAGATCGAAATGATGATTAAATCAGAGAGGTGTTTTAGTCGGATATTCAGCTTAGGAGATTGGTCTGAGCTATTGATGATCTTCGGGTTGGACATAGAACGGATCAGGCATGAGCTGATCTGGGATGGACATCTCTGAGCTGTTGGAGTATTGACGGTATAGTAAGCAGCTTAGAGGTGCACGAGCTGGTGGTACTGTGTGGACCGGCCCGGTTCGTGATTTTGGTATAGACTACGGTTTATGGTTTCCAGCTTAGGCAAGAGCTGGATGAATGTGAGATGGTCTATGTACGTGTGATCTTTTTGTCCGAGCTGAATGCGATGCGACGTTGTTTGGCGACATCAGCTTAGACGCTGGTTGGCAGTAATCTGAGCTATGAGTCGTGGGCGTGATCTGTCAAATTAGCATGATCTATGGAAGTGGCGTGATCTGTTGGATCTAAGAGCTGATCTGTGCGTATGTTCTGAGCAGTACGCTGGATACTCTAAGCTGCTCGTCCTGAGCTGGACTCCTGTGCAACATCGTTTGGTGGTCGCGAGCTGGTATAGCGTAGAGGAGTCCAATCTGGTGTAGTGCTAAGATTTGAGCTGGTTGACTTTAACTGTAGCGTTGACTGGGAGAATAAATATAAGTGTCGAACAATACTTAGCCAATTTTCAGACCCCGATATTGCCTATATTCTTTCCAGAGAGCCTTCGATACATACTGTTCCCCAAACCCTTACTGTTCATCGTACTTTTTCTTCCGATTACCGTCGATTTACGCCGCCGTTTGGAGAAAGGCTGGTGGCGCTGGGTTCCTCTCTCCAAGACCTTTCTTTTGGTACGACTTTGGAGCCTTGGGTCTACTTGTCGAGTGGGTTCGATGTGGTTGAAGCATTCGAACATCTTCGTGATTTCCGGTCGATAGTTCTCCCGTTCCGCTTGAGCTCTTGGGTAAGCAATGGTTAGTGTTTTATGTTTTGTTTAGAGTTGGAATCGTGTTTGAGGGGTTGGTTTGAGCTGGGTGAGTTGGTAGCTCACAGATCTATTCTGTTGAAATTGTCCCTGAGCTATTTAAGTATGGCTGAGCAGGTTGTAGCTATGAAATGGTTCGAGCCGTTCTGTTGAGTTCGTCGTGAACTGGTAGGGCGGTAGACTTTCACGGGCTGTTGGTGCTGTGTTCTTGTCCTCATGCGATCTATTGAGGTATTAGCCGTGTGAGGAAGATACGAGTGAGCTTATATTAGCAGCTTTAATATCAGCTTGAGAATATTTCTATTCGTGTATGAGCTGTTGTGATTATGTGCTAGATGAGGCTTCTTGGTTGGATAGATTATGATGATTATTCATGTGCTTAATTGCCTATGCGTATGAATTATATGAATTGTTGTGAGTATGATTTTACTTGGCATTCATGCATAACGTATTGAGCCAGCTTCTTTGAGAAACGATAATCACTGAGTCGCGATTTGTCGGTTGATTCGCCGTGCTGAGAATCCAATATCGTCGCTGAGTCGCGATAGCCAGCTGAGTCATCGTGATTTGGATTCTGATTTATTATTGAGATTTTATTGCACAGTTGAGTCGTTGTGTCTTGCTTACCGATGATTCTTGGTAGCCCTCATGCATTGCACGTTTGAAATATTGCATGTCTGATAAGATTGTTGCTTTATCGATTTGTTGTTATACTTGGATATGTTCAGTGTGGGTGCTGCTGTTGTTTGGATTTTTGAGTTAAAATTCATATTTTGATTATGTTCGTATTTTAAATGATAATTTCAGTTCAGGCCCAAACAAAAAAAAAAAGAAAAAATTTAGCCCAATTTTATGCTTCCGTGAAATTTAAAATTAATTGAGTAATTAATCTCTGATTTAGAGCATCGGGCCTGACATTTTGGTATCAGAGCTTAAACTGGGATAAGATCGATTCCTTTTCATCACACTTGAGTCTAGGCACAGAGTTTGAGATTTTGTTTGTGATTGACTCTGTGATCTCTATGATTTTGTTATCTGCCTCTGTGAACTATCTGCTTTTGGTTCTTACCTTTGAGTACCTTGAAGATGCCACCGAGGAGAGGTAGAGGTAGAGCGGCTAGGCAGACAGTTGAGGACTCTAGGGCTCCCGAGAGCGACGACGATATTGCTCAATAGAGTGTGCCTTTGTGTCGTCGAGCTAGACAGGAAGAGGTTGAGATGGAAGATGAGACTAGGCAGATTGGCGAGATGGAACTAGTGTTGGCTAGGTTTCAGTGGACGAATCCCCCTACGTTCAATGGCACTGAGGGTGGTCTGATGGCTAAAGGCTGGTTGGAGCATATGGAGGAGTTGTTTGATGCGGTGGAGTAATCTCAGGAGAGGAGATTGAAGTTGGCTGTTTTGCAGTTGAGGGATCATGCTCAACGCTGGTGGAAGGGTACTTCCCGAGTCATGAGAGAGAGTGGAGTTTTGATTTCTTGGAAGAGCTTCTGTGCAGCTTTTCGTCAGGAGTACACCACTGAGTCGTACTACAATAACCGTGAGAGGGAGTTTGATAATCTGAAGCAAGGGAACATGAGGGTGGCCGAGTACGGAAGATAGTTTTCCTCGCTTCTGTCATATGTTCCCCACATTGCTAACCAGGAGAGGACGAAGAGGAACAAGTTTCTGAGAGGGTTGAGGCCCGATTTGTTCCGTATGGTGCTAGCTGGTTCTCATGCGACTTATGCTGAAGCAGTGGATAGGGCGGTGGAAATTGAGGAGAGCCTTTTGGAAGTGCAGAATCAGGTTCAGCCGACAGCTGGACGCAGTTTCCAACCCGTTCCAGAAGGGACGCTTTCATTTTAGCCTCCTCAGATGTCGCAGCAGTCCAATCGCCAGAGGTTCAAGCCTCGAGGAAAGCAGTTTAAGAGATGGTCGAATTTGAGTTCTTCTAGTTCTGTTAGTTCTGGCGGTAATGGCTCTGGAGGAGTGTCGTGTGGTCAGTGTGGAGGTAGGCATATGACTTCTCAGTGTCGTGGAGTTCAGGGTATTTTCCATAAGTCTGGGAAGCCTGGACATTTCGCTATAGTTTGTCCTTTGATGGGGGGACAGCCCTCAAATCAGTCGCATCAAGGTTCAACTGGTGTTTCTTCATAGAGACCGCAACCTTTTGTCTCGTCCCAACGATCAGGATTCCAACCGCGAGAACCGTCTAGGTTCGAAGGATCTTCTAGACCTCAATATTCGGGACCTCAGCAAGCTCAAGTGAATGCCTTGATGAGAGAGCAAGCTGATGATATCCTGGAGGAGTTATTGCAGGTACTTATACTATCTTTGACTTTCATGCACGAGTTTTGTTTGATACTGGAGAATCACACTCCTTTATATCTGATTTGTTTGTGTATGAGTGTGGGTTGAGATCTATCCCACTGTGTGATGTCGTATCTGTTTCTACTCCTGCTGGCGTGTGGTTGATATCCCGCGAGGTTGTTGAGGATTGTGTGATTCGATTCGATCAGAATGTGCTGGTGACGAATTTGATTTCACTGGATATCAGAGACTTTGATTATATCTTGGGTATGGACGTGCTGTCCAGTTATAGAGCGACTGTTGATTGTTTTCATGGTGTAGTGAGGTTTAGACCTCAATTTGGAGAAATGTGGGACTTTTATGCTGATTCGTGATCAAAGATTCCACTATGTCAGCCATGTAGATGTTTAGCTTGTTGTCTCTTGATAACGTAGGGTTCATGATTTATGCCCTGGATGTCTCCAAAGAGTCGCGATTGGAATTGACTGACATTCCTATTGTCCGAGAGTTCCTAGACGTTTTTCCGGATGAGATTCTGGATTCCCTTCGAGACGAGAGATTGATTTCAGCATTGAGTTGGTGTCAGGGACCTCCCCGATTTCGAGAGCTCCCTACCGATTGGTGCCAGCTGAGTTGAAGGAACTGAAGGAACAGTTGTGTGACCTTCTAGAGAAGGGATTTATTAGGTCGTGTATGTCGCCTTGGGGAGCTCCGATTCTCTTCGTGAAGAAGAAAGATGGATCTATGAGGATGTGTTTTACTTTCGGCAGCCGAATAAAGCAACGATCAACAACAAGTATGATAGGATCAATTAGGATCGAAAATAGGCCTAGGAGTTCAGAAGTTGGGGGGGGGGGGGAGGTTGAATGAACTCCTTTGGATTTTAATTTTTCGAAACCCTTTTAAAAATGTTTTACAAGCCTTCGCTAAACTCAAATCTGAGGTTCCCAGTCTACTTCTGATCTCTCGGTTAACAATAAAAATGTGTGGAAATAAATCGATCAAGCAGTGAACAGTATGAAATAAATAAATGTGATGCAAACAAAATAAAAGTGCAGGGATCAAGAGTTTGTTTATGGAAGTTAGGATATCAAATCCTACGTCTCCCCTTCTTCCTTTGCAGGAAGGTTCCACCAGAAGATTTTATGAACACAGCCTCTGAATACACCCGGTCACTGAGCCTCGCTCCAAGTGAACTCCTAGCAACTTCTACTACACGCAGATATCACTGCTGAGTTACAAACAATAGTAATTTTCGAACTGATTCACGAAGCACGTTCGTTACAGAATCAATTTGAACAATACAAAGAATACAAATTTTTTAGTACTGTAAGTATCTCGAAGATAAGACTAATAAGAACAGAGGAATGTTCTTCGAGATTTTGACAACTGGGACTTTGAATATTTTGAACACTTGAATATTCCTAGAAACTTGAGAGCGTAAGAGTATGCGAGATCAAATTTACGGAGAGCTTAAAAATTCACGGAGCGCTTCTTCATTGAAATCTTCAGCTATTTATACTCTTCCATCTCAACGGTCAGTAGAAACAAATCCCTTTGCATATCTTCATCGTATCTCCATTAACACTAGGCACAAGGTAATCTGTGCTGTCAAGGCTTGATTGACTTATTTACCAGACCGGGTAAATAGCGTATCAATCACTTTGCGTAATGCGCGATTTTACTCAAAATAGCTTTGATCTTGTTTCCTTAATTTAAGTTGTGACCGTTGATGTCTATCGATTAGTCAATTGATAATTTCTAAAGACATTCGAAGCTCACATCTGTTGAAACATTGAAATCTGAATACTGTTCTCTTTCCCTTTGTGAAAAGCTACAAGATATGTCTCTTTACACGCATAGACCTCACATCTGAAATACTCTGCTTAATGAATATTCCTTCTTTGTACTATTACAGAGTCAACGCTCTCTGTTAGATCTGAAATACTGTACTCTCCTCGTCATACTGTCAAATCTGAAATCTGAAAGACCTTGTGTAGAGTCTATTCACATCTGAGTCCGTTACTAATAACATCTGAGAAGCTCGGATCTGAAATAACATCTGTAAACATACCCGGATCTGTTACCGAAGTCTCTGAGTCAAATCTGAATGCCCTCAAATCTGAAATACTGACACGAGTCAACTGAAATCTGACTCGATAACTGAATCAACCCGAGAACTCAAATCTGATAGGCTCCTGACTGAAACCTGAATAAACTATTCCCAAATCTTTCGGATCTGAAGATACTTAACTATTAACCATGATAGCTGACTTTCCAGATCTGAGATTCAGTTCTTATCTTGTTTTTGTTATCACCAAAACTTATAAATTTTATCTTAACAATTTCCCCCTTTTTGGTGATGACAAGATTTAGCAGCCTTTGACTTAAAAGAGACAAAAAATGAATTGCTCCAAGTCTGCTATATATTCAAAAAGAGCAAGGTACAAGATATTTGTACAAGAACTGAAAAAACTGAAAAACTGTTTATTTTTCTCCTAGCCAGTATCCAATGCCTCTTCCTGATCCTTTGCGAGAACCACCACTTCTGTAATATCTTTTACTCGAAGATTCGCTCCTACTACCTCCGCCAGGTCTGCTTCCTTCATTACCAGAACCAGGTCTTCTTTTGAATCTGTGCTTCCTGTCGGACACTTTTAATAAGACCTCGAAAGACTTGGTCTTTCTGAGTATGAGCTTCCGTAGAGGCTTTCTCAAGATTATCGATCTTTGATAAGAGTTTGTTCTTGAGATCGCCAATGATGTCTTTAGTCCGCAACTGGTTAATGGAAAGCTGAGTAACAGAGGCCCTGAGCTGTGCAAATGATTCGGTGAAATCTGTCGCAGGAATATCAGTAGTAGGCATTAAGATCTGGTCATCAGCTGTCTCGTCACCCAAAGGAATGTCATCAGTAGTGAAGAGCATACGAGAATCAGTAGAAATACTCAGAGAAGTCAAAGTGTATCCAGATGGCGCTGAGAAAAACTATCATTCGGAGAGATCGGATCTGGTTGGCTAGAAGATGAACTCGAATCTGAGGTAATCACCTGTATATCTAGACCTTGGCAAAAAACTCCAACAAATTCTACCGGATCTACTGCTAAATCTACCATTGAACCGACTGCAACGATATCTCTGCAAAAATTATGCGAACCAACTGGCTGCAAAAGGTTAAAAGCATAAAACTATACAACTTCTATACATACGTCAGCCCATCGTTTTCGAAGAAGCTTGAAGAACTCACGACTGGGGCTAAAGAAACCACAAATTACAGTTGAGCTGTGATTTTCAATTCGAGAGAAACAACCGGCTTGGGTAGGCGTTTCCAAAAATCTCCGCCTTCTTGAATGACCCAAGACCCATTAACTAAGGTCATGGTTCGAATCCAGCAAGAAGATCGGATGTTCGTATTTGATCAGGCAATAACTGCACCACGATCCCTACTCTCTCCTTCAAACAGGCTGGAGCTACACATCCGTTCCCACTTCAGTCCGTGTATGCTCATCTGATTCTGTAAGGTCTCTAATTCAAAGAGATGATCATCTGAGAGTAATGCTATGATCTGAAGATCAATGGCTGTAGTGGGTTGACCGGATTTGAAGTTTTGACGATGAGCTTCCAAAAAATTTCTCAAAAGCATCTCTCTGTATTTAGCAATTAATACTCATGCCTCCTCACAGCTGTCTCTAATGAATCAGTATCGGCCCAGGCTAAAATCTGCTCTTCTTTGGCAATTATATCTTTAATCGAATCCAAAAAGGGCAATCTACATAAACTGAAAGAATGAAAGAATGAGGCAACATCTGTTATTACCTTTTCCATAAGCTGTACAAGGAAATATATGTCTGCGCAAATTAAACTGAACATCTCCCGGGCCGGATGCCCTTTGATGTCATCCTTCCCACCAAGAGACGCCTTCCCCTTGTCGGATATGGAAATCTTAGGAGACTGGCCTTGTACCAATCCCCTTTGTTGACTTCTGGAATCTCAATGCCAAGTCCGAATTTTATTCTTGCAGAATCTGCAGCTGTCACGGATGGCAACATCAAGTCCGCAGGAATTCGCTTCAAAATATTTTCGATGGACATCGACTCTTCATCAGACTTAAAGTTGTCTGTAAGCGCCAGAACCTTGCTCCAGGGCTCTGTGTCCTCAGAGTCAGTCATCGTCTCAACACTCTTTGCCAGACTCAAATCATCAGTAGCCACTGGCTCGATCTCCTTGTCCTTCTCAGCTGTTGCAGGCTCAATTATTTTACTTGGCTTCTTAGACCCAGACATGTCGTCATCCTCCCCAAATATCAAAGGCTCTTTAAGAAACTGTTTCGGTGTAGTAAAAGATTCCATTTTCCTAGCAATTTCATTTTCAGCTCCATCAAGATTATCATCCTCATCATTGACAGAAATCGAGCGCTTAGTGATCTCAACTATTATATCATCAGATCTGGTTAACGATGGTTTCCCGATATATGTTTCCATCTGCGCTATTTCAGTAATAATTTTATCAATAATGTTATCCACGTTATTAGCAGTTGTCTTTTCCCTCTATTGCTCTACAACATTCTCCACATCTGGTTCTGTCTCAACAATTTCAACTTCCTCTTTGGTGCTCTGCATTTTGGAGCAGGAGGGGTCACAGCTGATACCATTTGGATAGGTACAGCCTCTTGAGCTACTGTCACAAGCGCCAAGCTCTTAGCTTCTGGGGCAGCTCTCCCCATTGTCCTCTTCCTCTTAACAACTGGTTCTTCAACAGTAGTAGCAGGTCTCTCCTTTGATTCACCCAGTTCCAGATCTGGGGCATTTTTCAACAGAATACAGATCTGCACCGCATATCCTCGTGCTTGTCTTGAGGCAGGGGTTACCATATCCTTGAAAATATTGAACAACAATCTTCCCCAGTTGACCTGAACGCCCTCATGAATAGCAGACATCATCAAGAACCTCTCGTGAGTTACAGCATCGAATGACCCAGCCTTCACGGTCACAGATTTCTCCAAGATATCATTCAGCAGCCAAAACTCAAATGTCATTTCCCTCTTCTTACAAGAGGTGCTTAGCAGTTTACCATCATATGAGAACGCACTTCTCGCTTCAAAATCCAGATCCTTTGGCACCTCATGCAAATCAGTCAACCCTTCCAACGACAACTCAAAGGTTCCAGCAAACAACTCTTCTGAAATAGCAACTGGTTTCCCTTGAACTGTACTAACAACCTTATCATCCCTAACTGAAGCGTTGTGGAAGAACTCCACCAGAGCAGCTTTGTAAATGGCTGAGGAACATCCCAAAAACCTGCTAGGTCCAGATGCCAAAAGGGCTTCGAACATAGCAACCATGCCCTCGTGTTCCATTCCTAGTACTAAGTCAAAGTAGACCTGAATAGCGTTGTTGATCAATGCAGATGCCATTGCTGATAGGTTGATATAGGAAGAATACGTCGAATAATAGATTATCCGCAAGCAGGAAGCACTAGAGAGCAATAGAGTATTTTGGGCAAAGTAAGGGTTAGTGAAATCGAAACGACATAAATAAGGAAGGTGAATCGAAAGATGAACCAATACACGTTACCATGTGGACGTGACGTTTCGCATGATGACAACACGTGTCAATCATCCGATGGCGCGATAAAGATTTATAAAATATTTTAGAAATCATTTTGGAAAATATTTGAAAAGATTTTCGAAAATTTTACCCGTACAGTGAAAAGTTAAAAATGGCGCCATTTACTTAATACGTCACAACCTAAGATCTGTTTTGATAGGTCAGCTGGGGTACTACCAGATCTGTTCTCTTGTAAGCATCAGCAGTGTATACGCGAGGTCTGAGTAGGTTCAGATCTCACGCATTCAGCTGACTCAGCGCTTATTAACCCAGATCTGTTGTTCCCCCTAAGGCTGAGGTGCTCCCAAATCTGAAGGTTTACCAGATCTGAAAAGTACACGTTGTTCCCCCTGAACAGTAGACTCAGATCTGAATTAAACGAAAGCTGTTCAACCTGCAATTGTTAGCATAGAAATAAATCAGGGTTATTCTAAGAGACCAAGAATATTTCGAAAGTAAGAGAACTTAACGTCCGGTAGGGTTTTAGTGAAAATATCAGCAACTTGCTGGTCTGTAGGCACATATTCCAGCCGGACGTCCTTCTTGAGCACGTGATCTCTTATAAAGTGATGCCTGATGTCGATATGTTTGTCTTGAATGCAGCACAGGATTCTGGGTGATTGCGATGGCACTGGTGTTGTCACAGAGAATAGGCACTTCAGAAGCATCAATGTCGTAGTCCTTGAGCTGGTGTTGAATCCATAAGATCAAAGCACAGCAGCTTCCAGCCATGTGGAAATTGAGGTCTGCTTCTTACTGAACCAGGAAATCAATCGATCTCCTAAGAATTGACAATCCCACTTGTGCTTCGCCGATCAATCTGCATCCTGCGTAGTCTGCATCACTATAACCGATTAGTTGAAAGCTTGAGTCTTTGGGATACCAAAGACCCACATTGGACGTTCCTTTTAAATATTTTAAAATTCTTTTGACTGCAATATAATGCGATTGTTTAGGCTCTGCTTGAAATCTAGTACACATACAGACAGCAAACATGATGTCTGGTCTGCTAGCAGTTAGATAAAGCAGAGAGCCAATTATACCATGATACAAAGATACATCTATGGCAGTTCCAGCTTCGTCTTTATCTAACTTGATAGAAGCACTCATTAGGGTAGCTGCTGCTGAACAGTTGTCCATGCCAAATTTCTTCAGCAGTTCTTTCGTGTATTTTGCTAGATTAATGAAAATTCCATTCTCAAGCTGTAACACTTGTAATCCCAGAAAGAACGTCAGCTCACCCATCATGCTCATCTCGAACTTGTCCTGCATCAACTTAGAAAATTTCTGGCATAGCTTGTGTAATGCCCGAAATAATTAAGAAGAAAATTAGTAATTCTGACAGTTCCAGATTGTCAAATGATAGATTTTGATGAAGCTTGATTATGAGCTCGGATTTCTTCTGGAAGTGTTGGGTGATTAAGGAACTGTGTATCGTTGAATTTTGCTAAGTGTGGGAACCAGACAAAGCGATCAGGCGAAGCGATTTGATAAAATTGTTCAGCAGCAGGTTATTGTAGCAAAGTCAATGCGGGTCAACGCTACTGTAGCTTGCGACTGGTTGAATTTTGAAATTCAGTCTAAGCGCTAGTGTTGGTTGCAGCTGGAAGCAGACGCGCGAATACAAGGATCAATGAGGAAGCGCCACGTGTTGGTTACTGTTACGCACATGGGATTCAGCAGCGAGAGTTCCTTATGCACCTGCTGGTTTATGTACCTGCTGGTTTATTGATGTATCGACTGGTTGATGACGTAGGTGCGACGTCGTCGTTTATGTAATTAACGTGAACCAGTCGAGGCGAGTATGTGGAATTGGGTTTCAGCTGAGAGAGCAATGCGACATCGTTTTGACTCATGAACAGGAACCTCGATACGATGTCGTTTTGTATGACTTATTGACCAGTCGAGGGATCTGAAATCAGTCGATGGTTTGTTGTATCTGCTGGATAATCAGTCGAAGGAGCAATACGGTGACGTTTGAACTTATGAAACAGGAATCTCGATGCGCTGCCGTTTTGACTGACGTAGCAAAATCAGTCGTTGGATTATTAGAGAGACCAGCTGCTGGTTTCTTTTAGATAGAGGTGATACCAGCTGATGACACGTTACGACATCGTTGGAATTAATTGTAACGACATCGTTTTGATTTTCGAAGTGTTGCGACTGGATTCGTGTTGCGACTGGATTCTTGTTGCGACTGGTTGCTACTACG
>KV002518.1:1516-13172 GCA_001598015.1 Dorcoceras hygrometricum
ACTATCAGTGATACCTAGGGGATCATGGGGCGATGTTGCTAGGCGCTTTACCATGATCCATTGGGCAAGTCCGAAATTGTGATTTCGGAGCCACAATGGTTGTGGGCCCACGGCTAGCTGTATCCCTGAACCATTGAGGGTCACACAAGTACTGGATTCGTGATTCCCGCACGGAAACTGAGCTCAATGTGTTGAGCATATGAGGAGAATTTTAGGGAGTGCGACTTCCTAAAATTCAACAGGGGTCAAATCGTGATTTCCCGATGTTGAGGGGCAAAACGGTCATTTTGCACTGGGGTTCTGAAAAATGGTTTTTCAGATCATAATATTCAGTTTTGGAAACTGAGTCGGTCGGTCCGATCTGATCGGCGATCGGAGTTGTAACGAAGTCGCAGTGATTGATATCGTCATTTGGACCCGGGCCCGTTGGGCCGGTCCAAGTTCATTACTAGTCTTATTAAAGGAGACTTAGGGCTTCATTATGACATAACTCAATCTCATAACCTAACCCTAGACCTAAAGCTCTCGGCCGCCCCTCCTCTTCTCCACCTCACGGCCGCCGCTCCTCCGCCGTAGCGCCGCCGTCCATAGGGTAGTCGGACTTGTTCCGATCAGCTTTTCGAGGTGATTCCATCCGTGGCAAATCCGTCAAGTCTTCTAGTGCAGATTGACGGAGGAAGATTGAATCTGGTCGTGGACCTGATTGGAGGATCTACCGCCGCCTACAGTTTGAAGTGCTGGTTTCCTCGTGAAACTGGTCGGAGCCAGGCGCCTAGACGCCACCAAGGTAATCATCTACGAACACCCTATGAATGTTTATAGATTTCCTTTATTGTATTGAACATTTCCCGGCGCTAATTTTAAACTTCCGCTGCGCCGCCGGGAGACGGATCCGGTTCCGCCACCGCTTTCCCAACAGATCCCAGTAAAGTGGATGCTGTTCTAAACTGGGAGCGACCGAGAAATGTGTCTGAGATTCGCATTTTCTTAGGTCTTGCTGGCTACTATCGTCGCTTCATTGAGGGATTCTCAAGTATAGCAAAGCCGATGACCCAATTGACCCAGAAAGATAGGCGGTTTGTTTGGACTGAGCAGTGTGAGAATGCGTTTCAACTGCTCAAGGAAAAGTTGACTACTGCGCCTGTTTTGGCTCTGCCGTCTGGTTCAGGTGGTTTTGTTGTTTGTTCTGACGCTTCGCTCAATGGATTGGGTTGTGTAGTGATGCAGAATGGCCGAGTCATTGCGTATGCCTCATGGCAGTTGAAACCGCACAAGACTCGTTACCCAGTTCATGATTTGGAGTTACCAGCGGTGGTCTTTGTGTTAAAGATCTGGCGTCACTACCTGTATGGCAAGCAGTTTGTGGTGTACTCCGACCACAAGAGTTTGCAGTACTTGTTTTCGCAGCCTGATTTGAACATGCGTCAGCGCAGGTGGATGGAGTTGCTCAAAGATTTTGATTGCGAGATCAAATATCAGCCTGGGAAGTCGAACGTAGTGGCCGATGCGTTGAGCAGGAAGGCGAGTGAGATGCTGGCTTCGTTGTACATCTCCAAGGACCAGGAGCATCTTAACACTACGGGTTGGAGATTCTACCCGGCTGAGGATTGTGTAATGGTTTCATCGTTCCAAGTGGAACCGCAGATTGTTTCTACTATTCAAGCAGCTCAGAGGACCGATCCGTCTATCCAATAATTGAAAGTCAGGGCTGGCGAACTTGAGGACTATTCTGTTTCGTCCGATGGATGTTTGAGGTTCCGTGACAGGTTGGTTGTGCCCAATTTGATCGATTTGAAGGAGGAGATCCTTTGTGAGGCGCACTGTAGCAGACATAGTGTTCATCCTGGTGCACGGAAGATGTACCATGCTTTGAAGCCGCACTTTTGTTGGGCTGGCCTGAAGAGTGACGTTGCTGGTTTTGTTGCTCGTTGTTTGAATTGCCAGATGGTAAAGGCCGAGAGGATGAGACCCGGTGGTCTGTTGCAGAGTTTAGAGGTGCCCCAATGGAATTGGGAGCACATTGCTATGGATTTCGTGACGCATCTGCCTCGTTCTAGCTGAGGATGCGATGCTATTTGGGTAGTTGTAGACCGTTTGTCGAAGTCTGCACAATTCATTCCCTATGGGATGACCTTCTCGTTGAAGAAGATGGCGAAGCTGTACGTTGATTTTGTTGTTAGATTGCACGGTGTTCCTATTTCAATCGTGTCCGACCGAGATCCGAGGTTTACTTCCAGGTTTTGGAAGAGTTTGCAAATAGCTTTGGGAACTAGATTGGCTATGAGTACCGCGTATCACCCCCAGACAGATGGCCAATCTGAGCGAACTATCCAGACGTTGGAGGATATGTTGCGTGTGGTTGTGTTGGATTTCGGAGGTAGCTGGCAAGACGCGTTGTCTTTGGTCGAATTTTCGTATAATAACAGCTACCAAGTGACGATTGGTATGGCGCCTTTTGAGGCTTTGTATGGCAGGAAGTGCAGATCGCCAGTTTGTTGGGAAGAAGTGGGGGAGAAGCAGCTATCTGCCCCTGACTTTGTGCAGCAAATGAAAGATCATGTCGATCTAGTTAGACAGCGGATGAAAGCTGCCCAAGATCGCCAAGCTAGTTATGCAAATAAGAGGCGTCGACCTCTTGAGTTTCAGGTTGGTGATCGTGTATTTCTCAAGGTTTCTCCGTTTCGTAGTGTGATGCGCTTTGGACGCAAGGGAAAGTTAGCCCCTCGTTACATTGGTCCGTATGAGATTGTCGAGAGGATTGGCCCTTTAGCGTATCGGTTGTTGTTGCCGTCAGAGTTGTCCTCTCTTCACGATGTGTTTCATGTGTCGATGTTGAGGAAATATGAGCCAGATCCGTCTCATGTGCTTGGAAATGACGAGGTAGAGCTAGATCAGTCGTTGAGCTATCAGGAATATCCTTTGCAAATCCTTGGCAGAAAATAGAAACAGCTGAGAAATAAGACCATTCCGTTGGTAATGGTGCAATGGAGCAAGCATGGTAGGTAAGAAGCTACTTGGGAGCTGGAAGAAAAGATGCAGCGTGAGTGGCCGCATCTGTTTGAGTAGCTGTTGAGCTAGATTATCCAGTATCTTGTAGTTTTGCTGTATTCCTTCCCTAGATGTTGTAAATTGTTTACTCAGTTATCTTGAACCCTTGGCCTTGTGTTGAGCGAGTTCTGGTGTTAGTTTTTAGTTTCTATTCTGGTCTCTTCTGTTGTTTGTTGTTTCAGGATTGTTGTTTGATTTTGAGGATGAAATCCTTTTTAGTGGGGGATAAATGTGAGACCTGAATCTGTTAAGTAAGATTAATTGTGGAAATTAATCGGTTGTTTAGAGATTTTGTGGTTTAGAATCTCTGTTGGTGTTTTAGTGGCATTTTCGGGTCGATTTCCCTCCTTAGAACAATTCTGGTGATTTTCGTATTTTTGAATTTGGGTGCCTGCTGGTGACAGCTTTTATGACGTCATGCTTTGTGTTGGCATCGAAGTCGCTGACGTAAGCTTTGCTGCTGGTAGCTTAGCGCGCATTGTTCTTTTTTTTGGTAGCTGGCGACAGCAGCGCTTACGTGGATTTCAGCAGGAGAGCGCTATAGGATTTCGAAACGGTGTCGTTTTGAGGAACCAGTCGATGGTTTAGGTTACCTGCTGATAACAGATATGTCGACGTAAGCATTACTGTTGAGCGTTGTGTGGATGACGTAGACTTTACTGTCGTCAGTCGATGGGTGTTATCGCGTTATTTGTATGCCTGCTGGTTGTTAACGTGGGTCAACCTTCCTGTAGCGCGAAGAGGATGCGACGTCGTTTAAGTTAGTTGCAACGCCGCGTATTGATGTTGCTGCTGGTAGCAGCAAAGGTAGTGTTTTATGTTGTTTTGGTCTTGCGAGTGTATGTCCAGCTGCTGGCAGTAGGAACAGTGGATTTTAGGCGACGTCGTTTGGTTTAGTTGCTGCGACGCCGTTTTGGCTTAGCTTTAGAAGCCCTTTTGTTATTGTTGCTGCTGGCAGTCGAGGGTCGTTAATTGTGGGGAATACGTCGACTGTTACTCCTGCTGGTTTTGTCGGTGGATTGTTTTTAAGATTTCAGCAGCTGCGGGATTTGTATATAAGGAAGACTTGGTCTTTGAATTGAGATATCGAATCCCATACTTAGAATATTTTCCATCCTTTCGTTCTCTGTTTCTTCGAACCCTAGAACACAGTTCAGCAGTGAGCTTTTCCGGCGAATTTTCGAGGTAGCGTTGGACTCCTCTTGAAAAGCTCTTTCATCCTATACTGATCTTGGAAGCTACGGGTTGACCAGGGAGAGATCGTGGGGAGGCAGAAGCTTATTCCTGTTCGTGTGTTTGTGCGTGCAGGTAGCCTCCGGGTTTTAGCTTTGAGATCTCGTTCCTAGTTGTTAATTTTAGCTTCCTGTTAAGATGTTTAAGGATGATAACTAGCTGGTCGAGTGGTAGTTCCCAGCCGTGTGTTTGATATTGGTTTGGCCGTGAGTTTCTGTGTGTAGGCTGAGAATTGTATGTTGTGTATTTTAGCAGGTTTCGACCAGCTTTCTCAGGCCTTGAATTGTGGTAATTATTGCACAGAATTTAAGGTACGGATTTGAGCTTGATTTAGCTTGGGATTGGCGTGAGATATTATGCGTGGCTGCTGGGATGTTTCGGTGAACTTATCTGTGTATTGCTTGCTGAGCATTGGTGTTTATGCTAGCTGTTTTTATGTGAATTGCATACACGCATTTGTTCATGCATATTTCAGATCCCTTGCGTATTGTATTTTGCAGCCTTGTATCTTGTATTGCTGTTGTTGATTCTTACCAGGATGCGAGGGCGAGCGGCGATACCGCACTCTCATCTCCCTGCTGGGATTGTTAGCCACCATGAGCCGAGTGGTTAACTACCACAGTTCATGGGCGAGGCAACAACAGGTTGAGCTGTTTGATGCATCTGGTATTGGGGTGTAGTGTCATGGCGAGTGGCTCATTACCACACTGTGAACACACCCCGTGGCCACTATTTGTTGTTGATGAGTCTTGGAGCTATGTTTGAGTTCCTTAGCTCCCTTGTGGGTCGAGCTTTCCATTGATATCCGGTGTCTCATGCATAGCATCTGCATTTTATCTTATGCATTTCCTTAGCTGTTTCTTTTGCTCTCCGTACTGGGGTTTGACCCCATGTCCCTCTGGGGCTTGGTTTGTTTCCTTGTTTGTGTTGCTTTTAGGAAACCCAGGTTTTACAGCTGGTCGTGGTTTTAACCCAGCTGGTGGTGCCCCGGGAGGTGGTTAGCGTGTCCCAATTGCATATAGCATATTTATATATATGTACAGTTAGCCAGGGGGATGCCCTGTGCTTTGTTGTTGTATCTAGTGTTTGGAGTATGATACATGTATTGCTGCTATACTTGGTTGTTGTGTTGATGCGTTGGTTTCATAGCTGGGATATATTTTGAGTATCGTATTATTTTAAATTTTATGTTTTAAACCGTCGGGCCTAAAAGCGAAAATTTTACCCACTTTTTGATAAGCTTCCGCATGTGTTTGGGTTTTTACTCTGTTTAGAGCACGAGGCCTGACAGTCACTCTATCTAAGTCTATGTGTGCAAAGACTGATGAGGAGATAGAGAGTATGACACGTGTGCCATATGCCTCGGTAATAGGTAGTATTATGTATGGCATGATCTCAACTAGACCGGATGTCGCATATACTCTGAGTGTCACGAGCCGCTACCAGGCCAACCCCGGCCAATTGCATTGGAAGGCCGTGAAGGATATTCTTAAGTACTTGCTCCAAGCAAGACACCATCGCGGATTCAACCACTGAGGCTGAGTACATCGCAGCATCAGCTGCTGCTAAGGAGGCGGTTTGGATAAGGAATTTCGTCCAAGAGTTGGGCGTCATTCCTGATGGAGTTGGTCCAGTCCCGGTTTACTATGACAACACGGGTGCTGTTACGCAAGAAAAGGAGCCTAGGTCTCACCAAAGATCCAAACATATATTGAGGAAATACCACATAATCCGGGATATTGTGGCTAGAAGTGACATAGAAGTTGAGAGAGTCGCCTCTACGGACAACATTGCTGATCCACTTACGAAGCCCTTTCCAGGACCGTTGTTTGAAAAAGAACGCGAAACAATGGGACTGCGCTTGATGAGTAGTTGGCTATAGGGAAAGTGGGAGATTGTTAGAGTAGATGCCCAACTAGCCAACTTGTGGCGTGTAGGTTTTATAGACTCTTGTATGAAACGATCTTTATTTATGATATTCGCATTTATTCATGGCATTCTTTATCTTCATATGATTATATAATGTTTACAATTGTGTTGGATAAAGACCTAGAATGCACCATAGTGTATGTTAGATGTGATAGTGGGTATGACGGCTATCATGAAACACATCTAATAGTCACTGTGCATTCTGAACTCGTTCCTAGTCGATTGGGCCGTCAAAATGAGGATAAGGCCGCCCGAGCTCGAGACTAGTATCTGCGATGCGAAGTACCGTGTTTCATTGGTAGGGAACATTGTGATGTTCTGAGCATGCAGATAGATAGTGACCTGGTGATCTATCGAACTACCCTCGTTCGGACTTTCCAAGTGGTTACCATTTGTCGAGTGGATAAGTCCGAGGTCTTGGTTGTACTGATTAGTCCTCACGACTCGAAACGTCATTGAGACTCTACATGATAGGCGTCTCACTTTGACTCGTTTTCCGACTTACTTGGGGTCATTAGGCGGCGGGATTGGGTGAGATCCCGATGCATATAGGAGTCGATGCTTCGTTGTCGAGGATTCACCGCTCGCTCTCATGCGTGGATATCCTATGCTATCTGAGGAGATAATAGTGTATAAATCTCTGGCCAGAGTACTAGAAGTGTTTTAGGTAAACGGGTTTACCAAGTAACACTCGCGATGTCACTATTCGATCTCCAAGATGTATGCATAGCTATCGGATCTCTAGCGACTCTCGATTTACCAATGGTCGTTGATCTGATCGGGATATATGTGTTGAAAGGACCGTACTGTACGCTAAACACGACCAACTGGTTCTTGCAGGCACTATTAGTGATACCTAGGGGCGATGTTGCTAGGCGCTTTTTCTTGATCCGTTGGGCAAGTCCGAAATTGTGATTTCGGAGCCACAATGGTTGTGGGCCCACGACTTGATGTATCCCTGAACCATTGAGGCTCACACAAGTACTGGATTCATGATTCCCGCACGGAAACTGAGCCCAATGTGTTGAGCATAAGAAGAGGATTTTAGGGAGTGCGACTTCCTAAAAGTAAACAGGGGTCCAATTGCGATTTCCCGCTGTTGAGGGGCAAAACTGTCATTTTGGACTAGGTATTTGAAAAATTGTTTTCACATATAGTTTTGGAAACTGAGTCGATCGGTCCGATCTGATCGTCGATCGGAGTTATGATGAAACCGCAGTGAATTAAACGAACCGAATGTTCATATATGGACTTGGGCCTGACCCAAGTCCAATGGGCCGGTTAAAGCCCATGTGTACTAATTATATGTTAGTACTCTACTAGGGCCTTAATGACTTGCATCATAAACTAAACCTAGCCTCAATAGACCACTCGGCCGCCCCTCTCCTCTCGCCCCCTCTCTCGGCCGCACCGCCGCGCCGCCGCCGCTTACGTTGATCGGAATTGTTCTGATCAGCTTGACGAGGAGTTTCCGTCCGTGCTGAATTCGTCAGTCCTTCTAGTGCAGGCTGACAAAGGTGTCTTGAATCCGGTCGTGGACCTGATTGACGATCTACCGCCGCCTACAATTTGAAGTGCCGGTTTCCTCGTGAAACTGGCGGAGCCAGACGCCTAGACGCCAGCAAGGTAATCATCTACGAACACCCTATGTATGTTTGTAGATTTCTTTGAATGTATTTAACACTTTCCGGGCAAATTTTGTTTTTCCGCTGCGCGCCGGGAAGTGGGATCCGGATCCGCCACCGCTTTCCCAACAAGCTTAACTTAAGCCTGAGTTAACAGACTTAAGGTATCTCAGTTTTATGCAAGTTTCTCGGTTAACTTGAAAAGTGCGGAATAAAACCGATTAACTTGTGAACAGTGAATAACAAACAATATGTAAGTGCGTAAAGTAAAAGATAAGGGTTCAGAGATTTGTTTCTGGAAGTTCGGATATTAAAATCCTACGTCTCCCCATCTTCCTCCTCGGAAGGTATCACTAGAAGATTTGATGAAAGTAGGCATTCTACAAACACCCGATCCCATAGCCAGCAGCTATGAGAACTCCTAGTATTTCACAACACTCCACGCAGACGCAGCTGCTGGTTTTTTACAACACTTGTATGTTTTTTGAACTTCTTCACAAAGACAGTTCGTTACAGACTCAATAGAATATGACAATGAATACAAATCTATGAGTACTGAAAAATCTCTGGTTTCTTAAACAAAGAAACTCGATTCAAGGATTGAACCAGAGATTGAAACTCAAAGGTATATCAGTGAATATCAACGAATGAAGATTCTTCGAGTGGTTGAGCTTTTTGAGTTCTTTCAACAAAGTGTAAGCTCTAGATAGATTTTGACAGCGTGACCGCAATGTGATAATAGCGAAGGATAGTTTATTCAATCCAGCTCCTGGTATTTGTAGGCTTCGATTACAACGGTCATAAATGCTTCAAAGGAAATAAATCCCGTTTAGATCACTGTCAAATAGTACGCCGTAACTACTCCTCCGCTACAAGGTAAAATTGCTCACTGACAGAGCCAATTTTGTCTTCTTTCCATTTCTGTGCAAGCAAAGAAAAACGGCCTCTGTTCATCGTACTATTTACCCAAAATAGTACCTACGTTGTCTCCTAAAATCCAGGCAATTGTACGATTCTACAAATCTTTTCCATTTTAAGTATACGATCGTATTTGAATCAATTTAAACTTGCGCCTGAAATTGCTTTGATAACCAGCTCTAACTCCATCATCGTTGATACTGTGACTGGAAAAACACTTGAAAGAATTCAACTGCTGACCCAGGTGTGTTTTTCAATCGACTTGTCCTTCGTAAAACCAAACGACTGATTTTCTGGTGCGAGGGCAAAACTTTGTCGTATCAACTTATTTAAGCGACATCGTTTTGCTATCATCAAGTATCACCGGCTGGTTAAAATTCACAGTAGCCATCTACTGAAAACCAACTGCCTGCTGAATTACTTTAAAGAAAGCATATGCTGAAATACCAGCTATACTTCAAAACGCCGTCGTTTCAACTTATCTTAACGCTGTCGTTTTTCATTCTCCAACGGAGTATTCTAAAGCAACTGCTGATTCTCTTCAAGAACTCTTTCTGCTGATTACCCTGACTGGTTCAACTGCTGATATATAAATGTGCACTCCAACGACGTCGTTCCAACTTACTCGAACGGTGTCATTTTGCAATCCTTAGCAAAACACGCTAATTCTCAAATGCTTGTGTTCGAACCCAATACTCCTGCTGAAATCAAACCATCGACTGATTGCAAACCATCTGCTGAATTCCAACGAATAGTCTAACTGCTGAAATACACCACGTCGACTGAAAAAGATCTCCTGTTAAATTCTTGTCTTATTTTGTTATCACCAAAACTGATAAATTTTGTCCTAACACAGCTCATGAGATTAACAGCTTGGATCAGTGATCAAGCGCATATTAGAGATCCACAGAAAGCTGAATCAGAACAGATGTGATCCAAAGAAGAAGGGATATAATCACTTGTGCAAGATTTGTCCAGTGTAGAGGATCACATGTTATTCGATACCAAAGGTATTGTTGAGGAAGATTGTTGTAGTGAAAGAAGAAACAATCTGGGAAGGAAACCATATAGGAAACAAGCTTAGAGCAGCTGCGTACAAGAGCAGATGAGAAGTGCAGCTTAAAGCGCTGATCATGTTAAGATAAATTCATAAGGTTTGGTGATAACGAAAACAAGACTAAGAACTGAAATTAAGATTAAGATCTGGATGTTAAGTATTTGCAAAAGAGAAGTGAGTATTTCAGATTTGAGTATTCGGGTTATTTCAGGTCTCGGGTCAAGTATTCCAGTTATCGGGTTAAGGACTTCAGATCAGAGGGTATCAGATTTGATTCAGAGGCTACGGTAACATATTCAGTTATATTGGTTCAGAAGGTATATTTCAGATCCGAGCTTATCAGATGAGAACGGAGTCAGTTTTGAGTAGAATCCTTTCAGAGTATTTTCAGTTACTATTTGTCAGATTACGAGAATGAAATTCAGATCAGAACAGTTATTTCCAAGGATTCAGATCTGGCAGTTTTACTATTTTACAAAAAGGGGGAATATATTCGTAAAGGACATAAGATTTCAGATCTCACAGAGTTACTTGTTAAAGAAATAAAAAAAGGAGAAAGTTCAGATCGCAATATGACTTTTATATGATGATTTCAGGTCTGACAGAGAATTTTCGAAAAGGGAAGAGAGCATATTTCAGTTTTCAGTGTTAGAACAGATGCAAGCTTCAAATATCTTCATATGTTATCAAATGACTATTTGAGAGAACTCAACGGTCACGATTTAAGAAGATAAATCGTGTTAGACAATTTGAATTAAAGTGTAAGGATAAAATTTATTAGTTTTGGTGATTACAAAAATAAGACAAGTTGCTATTGGACAATCAGTTGTCGCATCTAACAGGAGAATATTTATCAATCGACTAGTGGTATTTCAGCAGTTGGGGTATTCATTGGAAACCAGCAGATGGTACGCAATCAGTGGTTGGTTTGTTTTCAGAGATATTCAGCAGATACATTCCTTGCGAGCAATCAGCAGGTGTTTTAGTTTCGAACACAAGAATATAAGTGTTAGCGTGTTTTTGGTAAGAATTGCTAAACGACAGCGTATTGATTGGCTTAGACAAATCAGTAGAAGCATTCTTTAGAGAAATCAGCAGAAGCATTATTTCAGCAGATGTTTTTGTTAAGAGAAGAGTCAGCAGGCAGCTACAGTTTCCTTTAGTTCCGTCGATAGGTTTTTGCGAAAGGGAAGAACCAGCAGGTGCATTACTGGATGATAACCAGCAGGTGCATTACTCGATGATAACCAGCAGGTGCATTACTCGATGATAACCAGCAGGTGCATTACTCGATGATAACCAGCAGGTGCATTACTCGATGATAACCAGCAGGTGCATTACTCGATGATAACCAGCAGGTGCATTACTCGATGATAACCAGCAGGTGCATTACTTGATGATAACCAGCAGGTGCATTACTTGATGATAACCAGCAGGTGCATTACTTGATGATAACCAGCAGGTGCATTACTTGATGATAACCAGCAGGTGCATTACTTGATGATAACCAGCAGGTGCATTACTTGATGATAACCAGCAGGTGCATTACTTGATGATAACCAGCAGGTGCATTACTTGATGATAACCAGCAGGTGCATTACTTGATGATAACCAGCAGGTGCATTACTTGATGATAACCAGCAGGTGCACTATTTAAGGGAAACCAGCAGACAGCTACAGTGAAATTAACCAGCAGGTGATCTTTGAGTATAGCAAATCGATGTTGCCAGAAATCAGTCGTTGAGTTTTACAAAGGACCAGTCGGTGGAAAAACACAATATGCATATCAGCAGGTAAATTTTCTCATGTGTTTTTCCAGTCGCAGGATTTGAAACGACGAAGGAAA
>KV002518.1:13215-30325 GCA_001598015.1 Dorcoceras hygrometricum
TTGATTGAGTCTGTAAAGAACTGGCTTTGTGAAGCAGTTCAAAAACATCTTTTCGATACTTGTAACCAGCAGCAAAGTCTGCGTGTGGAGTTAGTAAGTCTAGGAGTCCATACAAGTACTGCTTGTGTGGATGGGTGTTTGAAGAGGTCCTGTAACCATCAAAGTCTTCTAGTGATACCTTCCGAGGAGGAAGAAGGGGAGACGTAGGACATTGAAGTCCGAACTTCCAGAAACCAATTCCTGACTCTATCTTTTACATACAGCATTTATTTATTATTGCGTATTATTCACTGTTCATAGGTTAATCGGCCTTTTTCCGCACAAATATTGTTGGCCGAGAAGCTTGCATAAAACTGAGATACCAAAACGTTTTAAAAGAGTTTTGAAATAGAAAAACCGAAGGAGTTCATTCAACCCCCCCTTCTGAACTCCTATTTACTTAGTGATCCTTTTTCTGGGACCATCTAGTGGTATCAGAGCAGGCAATCTCAGTTATTGAAGTCATTGTTTCGTGCTTCATTATATATGAACATGTCTATCTCACACAACAAAATTCCTTTGTTTTCGAGGGAAGAGTACGACGACTGGAAGATTCGGATGCAAGACCATCTTGCGCCATGGATGATGACATGTGGTATGTCATCACAGAAGGACCGCTGAAGATTGTGAAACCGAATCTGGCAGTTGCAGTTACAAGTGGCGAGCCTCAGTTTCTCCCGAAAGCCAGACATGAGTACACCAATGAAGATAAGAAAAAGGCTAATCTGGACAACGTGGAAAAAGATATCTTGTTCAAGATTCTGGACAAAGACAAGAATATGTTCAGCAAGGTCAAGAACTGCCCAACAGCAAAAGACATCTGGGAAAAGCTGACCCAGATTTGCGAGGGAAATGATGAGACCAAGGAGAACAAGCTGACCGTGGCGCAGCAGAAATATGAATCCATAAAAATGAAAGATGGAGAGACAATGGCGGAGTTTGACGAGCGTTTCAGTGCTGTGGTGATCGAGTTGAATAGTCTTGGCAAAGAATACAGCAACCGTGAACTGGCGCTGAAAGTGATGAGGGCACTGCCAAAGGAATGGGATGTAAAGACAATGGCAATGCGAGAGTCCAAGGTTCTAAACAAGCTGGAGCTTCATGATCTGTTTGCCAACCTCAAAGCATATGAGTTCGAACTGGAAACAAGATCAGAAGCTGGTCCATCAACCTCCCAGCCGACAAAAGCTCTTGCTGCTACAACTGCCGAACCGTGCTCTCCTAGCACCAGCAAGTCTGCTGACCAGCTCAGCGACGATGTTATGTCCCTCTTTGCAAAGAAGTTTGGGAAATTCATGAGAAAATCTTTTCACCCTTCCTCTCCTTATAATAGTTTTAATAAATCTGATAAAGCTACTTCTGATTTAATATGTTATAACTGTGATCGTCCAGGTCATTTTGCTGCTGAGTGCAATAGACCTAAGAGAGATGATAGACACAGGCGAGATGACAAAAGGGCTGACGATCGATACAAAAAGGAGGAAAGATACAAGCGTGACGAGGAAGATGATGAAAGAGCAGTTGATAGGTCCAAGGACAAGTCCAAGGATAAATTCAAGGAAAGATCAAAGGACCGACGAATGAGAACCAGCAGCAACAAGAAATCCAATCGAAGGAATGACCGCAAGGTGTTGATGGCTGAAGAAAGCACGAAGAGCTGGGCAGATTCAGACTCAGAATCATCCAGCAGCAGCTCATCTTCAAGTGACAGTGAACAGGAGGAGGTTCATTGTCTAATGGATGATCATGCATCGGATGACGAGGTATTCGACTTTGCTAATACTGAATTTACACGTGAAGACCTTGTCACTGCACTTAATGACATGGTCAAAGAGTACAGGATGCTTTCTCGCTCATTCGAGGAAGTGAAGGCTGAAAACATGAGTCTACAAAATAGTTCGATTGAATCAAGTTCTGTTGAGCTTGAGAATGTCGACAGTTTAAAGACTGAGTTGAGTAGGCTGCAGATAGAGAATGATTTGTTGAGAAATGAGGCCAGCGAGCTCAAGGCTGAAGTCGATAAATTAACTAAAGAAATGAGCTCCTGGAACCAGTCTACTCGATCTCTCTTCAAGCTGTGTGAAATCCAAAAACCAGTAAATGATAAAACTGGTGTGGGCTTCAATTGTAATAGCAGCTATGGAGAGACCAGTACTCAGTCACAGCCGGTGTATGACAAGTTCAATGAAAGGAGCTTTGTCAAAGGTGGCGTGATACATGATTGCCTTGAATCGATACGATATGATGACCAGAGCTCTTCTCAGTCGAGTCATAAAGGAAAAGATGGCCTCGGCTATCAAAGGCCTGAGAGTTCCAAGCCCAGCTGGTTAAAGGACAAAATGGACAAGGACAAAGCGACAGCTGGTTCCAAGTCCTATGTTCCAAATCAGCCACGGCATAACTTTAGGAAGGCAAAATACGGTTGGAAAAAGACTTGGCCGAGAAGAGATCCTGTTGGTCAAAATGTCAAATCAAAATTCAAAAGACCTGCACGCAATTTTGCACAGACTTTCGTGGAGCCTAGCACTGGAAAAACCGTAAGGATAATTCAAGTCTGGGTCCCGAAAGGGGTAATCCAATCAGGACCCAAGTAAAATTGGGTACCAAAATTTGCTTTGTATGATTGCAGGGTAACAGGTACAAAGAAGCAGTCGATGCATCAACAATCTGGTACTTAGACAGTGGATGTGCACGACACATGACTGGAAACCCCAAGCTGTTAACAGACGTTGTTCACTCAAATAGGTACCTGCTGATCGAGATAACAACATCTGCTGATTGCTCTCTGAATACAAAACAACCACTGAAAGCATACCAACTTGTTGAATGCGACAACTGATTGTCCAAAAGCATCTTGTCTTATTTTTGTTATCACCAAAACTAATAAATTTTGTCCTAACACACTGTGTGGTAAGGGTAAGCTTACCCATGGTAATATTTCTATTTCTGATATTCTTGTTGTTGATAACTTGCGTTACAATCTGATAAGTATCAGTCAGCTTTGTGACAAAGGTTTCCTTGTTAATTTTCAACAACACACGTGCACAGTTCAGAACTCAATTGGTCTAACCGTGTTGGTGGGTAAGCGTTCTGGGAACACCTACGTTATCAACTGGTCAGAGCAGGTGAAGTCTGAACACTTGTGTCTTGCAGCTGGCTCTTCCAAGAGCTGGTTGTGGCACCAACGAATGAATCATTTGCATTTCAAAACAATTGCTAAACTGAGTGCGCATGATATGGTTTCTGGTCTGCCAAAAATCTCTTTTTCTAAAGACAAGATTTGTGCTGCTTGTCAACTGGGAAAACAAATTCGATCTACTTTCAAAACCAAAGGCGGTAAACGTTCTTCCCGAAGCTTAGAGCTTTTGCATATGGATCTCTTTGGTCCTTTTTCTATAACCAGCTTAGGGGGAATGAACTACACCCTAGTCGTTGTTGATGATTTTTCCAAATATACTTGGATGGTGTTTTTAAAGGCAAAATCTGATACCGCTGACCAGTTGATTAGACTCTTGAAACGTTTACAAAATGACTAATCTTGTACAGTCAACCGGATAAGGAGTGATCGAGGAACTGCGTTTTTAAATAAAAAATTGTCTTCTTATCTGGATGACATTGGAATAAAGCATGAGCTTTCAGCAGCTAGAACTCCTCAGCAAAATGGCCTAGCTGGAGGAGAAACCGCACTTTAAAAGAAGCTGCTAAATCTATGATTGCTTATTCAGGCATTTCTCAAAATTTTTGGGCAGAAGCAGTTAACACAGCGTGTTACACTCAGAACAGATCAATGATTAATAGGATGCTCGATAAAATCCCCTATGAGATCTGGAACAACAAGAAGCCTGATATCTCTTATTTCAGGGTGTTTGGATGCAAGTGCTTCATTCATAACAATGGCAAGAAGCATCTAACTGCCTTTGAACCTAAATCTGATGCAGGAATATTTTTAGGTTACTCGACAGTGAGCAAGGCGTATAGAGTATTCAACAGCAGAAGCTTAACTGTTGAGGAATCTACTCACGTGGTATTTGATGAAACTATTTTCAAGTCCAATTCAGCTGCGAGCCTTCATACTTGTTGAGGAATCTACTCACGTGGTATTTGATGAAACTATTTTCAAGTCCAATTCAGCTGCGAGCCTTCATACTTGTGCTCACGTCTGGAATCAACATCCCTTGAGGAATCAGACGATGACGTGGCACAAAGAACATCAGCTGAGGGGGAACAACCAGCAGTGGTCACAATGCACAAAAATATTCAACAAGATCCAACAGGTAATCCAGTTGTTGTTGATTTAACTTACGTGGATCAGCCGCAGGATCGAATTACAAGTGCACCAACTGCTGGAGGACAAGCGAAAATGAATCAAGATGACATGCTACCAGACGCTGCTCGACCAGCGACTGGACAACCAGTCGCAAGAGATATTCAAGTGTCAAGTCCACCTGCTGGACAATCAGCCACAAGGATTTTTCAGTCGGCACTAGATTCAACTGCTGTACAACCAGCAGCAAGTCCAAATCAATTGACATCAAGGCCATCGGCTGATATACCAGCAGCAAGTATCTCCTACCGGCAGGAAGCAGACGCACAAGCTAGTGATTCTCCACATCTAATGGCGTCTGTTGATCTAGTAGTTGCAAACCATCCAGCAACACAGGGGGAACAACAAAGAACAAATCCCATTGGACTTGATCTTCGGTGGAATAGAAATCATCCACCTGAGCAAGTCATAGGTAATTTCGAATCCCCTGTTCGCACAAGAGGCCAGCTATCTCAGTATGATCATTTTGATGCTGCTTTTCTTTCGCATATATAACCTAAGGTAATAGATGAGGCCTTAGAAGACCCAGCTGGATAGACGCTATGCAAGAAGAGTTAAATCAATTTGAACGCAATAAAGTATGGACACTTGTACCTAGACCTAATAATCATTCAGTGATAGGAACACGTTGGGTCTTTAGGAACAAACTGAATGAAGATGGCATAGTAACAAGAAATAAGGCTAGACTGGTTGCACAAGGATTTAGACAAATGGAAGGGATAGATTTTGATGAAACATTTGAACCAGTAGCTAGATTAGAAGCCATATGCATTGCTTGAACATCAATTCACATTAGGCACAGTTGATAAGACATTGTTTAAATTTGTTAAGGATGACCATGTCTTACTTGTTCAAATTTACGTTGACGATATTATTTTTGGGTCAACTAAACCCAAACTGTGCAAGAAATTTTCTAAGTTAATGCAGGATAAATTCGAGATGAGCATGATGGGGGAGCTAACATTCTTCTTGGGCTTACAAGTTCGCCAGCTGGAAAATGGAACTTTCATTAACCAGGCGAAGTATACTAAAGAACTGCTGAAGAAATTTGGAATGGAAAACAGTTCAGCAGCAGCGACTCCCATGAGCTCCACCATCAAGATAGATAAAGATGAAGCTGGAACTGCCATTGAGGTATCTTTGTATCGCGGTATTATAGGCTCTTTGCTAATTTGACTGCTAGCAGACCAGACATCATGTTTGCTGTCTGTATGTGTGCTAGATTTCAAGCAGAGCCAAAGCAATCGCATTACATTGCTGTAAAGAGAATATTGAAATATTTGAAGGGTACTCCTAACGTGGGTCTTTGGTATCCCAAAGACTCCGGCTTCCAACTAATTGGGTACAGTGATGCAGATTACGCAGGTTGCAGGATTGATCGCAAGAGCACAAGTGGAACGTGTCAATTATTAGGGGATCGTCTGATCTCCTGGTTTAGTAAGAAGCAGACATCAATTGCTACGTCAACTGCTGAGGCGGAATATCTTGCTGCTGGTAGTTGTTGCGCACAAATCCTCTGGATTCAACATCAATTGAAGGATTATGGCATTGATGCTTCTGAAGCTCCTATTCTCTGTGACAACACTTCAGCAATTGCAATCACCCAGAATCCTGTGCTGCATTCAAGGACCAAACACATCGACATCAGGCATCACTTCATCAGAGACCATGTGCTAAAGAAGGACGTTCGGCTGGAGTATGTGTCGACTGAGCAGCAAGTAGCTGATATCTTCACAAAGCCTCTGCCGGACGCTAAGTTTTCTTATTTTAGATACATTTTAGGTCTTCTTGAATTGACTTGATTGTTTGTGTACTGACGCATAATGCAGGTTGATTAGCCGTTGCTTAAATCAGCAGTAGGTCTTTTGTTCAGGGGGAACAATAAGACTATCTGCTGAGACAAGCTTCTCGCGTTGGAGATTGACAATCGTAAGGGGAATCAGGAACTGGGTTATTAAGCGTGAAGTCAGTTGAACATGCTACAACTGGACACACTCAGTCGTTGCATGTATACAATTGATGCTTATTTATGACCAGCCCCTGCCACCCTCAACAAAATATTAAATCAGCAGGAATGTTCTTACATGTCCTTGCACTCGTTGTGACCTAGAAACAATTAGCGCGCATTTTCTACCGTACGATTAAAATATTTTGAAAATTTTTTTGCAAACAGTGTACGCTCTAACGGATGGTTGACACGTGTCTTACCATGCAAACAGTCACATCAACATTTTCTCTCTCCAGAAACTTTTAGTATTCTTTACTATATTTACGGCTTTTCCTATTCATCGTCTCCTTACCTTGCATAATTTGTTCGACACATATTTGCACTCTCTGTGTGTTTTTCTTGAAAACGTGTTTCAGGCACTTTTTCCTATCATCTACTGTTAGCAATGACCGCCTCATTCTACAGCAACTCTGTCCATGTTGATTTCGAATCCGCTTTGGCAATAGGTGAACCAGGTATGGTATCTATGTTTCAAACCCTTATTGCATCTAGCTTACAGGGATTTTTGGGATGTCCCGCGGTGGTTTATGAGGAAGCCATAGTAGAGTTCTTCGCGAATGGGATAGTGAGAGATGGTTTGGTTGTTAGCACCGTGAATGGGGTTGCAGTAGAGATTTTAGAGAATTTGTTTGCAGAGACGTTCGATCTTCCCGTCGATGGTTTGGCAGATATTTCTGAGATGCCCAAGGATAAAATTTTCGATGCTCGGAGCATCGTTTCTTTGACAGGAGAGCCAGTGACTTTGTCGGGGTTGAAGATCCAAATGAAGATGCATTATCGTCTTCTGTGCGATATTATGGCGAAGTCCATTTCTGTGAAGGCAGGATCCTTCAATGCGATTACTTTTGAAAAGTTTTCATTGTTGACAGCCGTGGTTTGTGATGTCAAGATGAATTGGGGCAGTGTTCTGTTTGGTATTTTAAAGAAGATGGTCAGTCCGTGAACGAAGCAAGCCAAGGGTTTTGCTATTCAGATCAGTCTTCTACTGGAAAGTGTTCCTAATTTGGTACTGGGAGAATCGTCGGAGTTCCCCTCATCCAAGATTCTAACAGACAAGACTATTCATCGGTACATCGCCGTTATCGACAAAAGTGGTGCACAAGAACCTGCTGATGCACCCAAAGTAAATAAGGCACCCAAGACAAAGTTTGCCTCAAAGAAACGATCAGCAGATATTCCTTTGGATGTACCAGTGGTTAAGAAGAAAAGGACTTCGAAGAAGAAATCAACTTTGAAGTTGGTGGCCGTGGCCCAAGAAGCCATTCCCATACAAATTGTTCCTGCTGAATCAGCGGTAGAGCCTATGGCGAGGACCAGCAGGCAGAGACTAAGGATGCTGGTGACTGACCAGCAGCAGAGGAAGAGACTCCTGCTGATCGACCAGCAGAAGAGATTGTAAGTGTTGAGCAGAGGGTAGATGAATCAGCGGTTGAGGTCTCCAGGGTAGATGTTGTTGATCCAGAGACTGTCGTTCAACAAGTCCTTAATCAGTTGGATTTTAGCACCGAGGGACAGGATGTTGCAAAGGGTGATAGAGTTATTGTAAGTGTTGAGCAGAGGGTAGATGAATCAGCGGTTGAGGTCTCCAGGGTAGATGTTGTTGATCCAGAGACTGTCGTTCAACAAGTCCTTAATCAGTTGGATTTTAGCACCGAGGGACAGGATGTTGCAAAGGGTGATAGAGTTGAAACCTGGTTTGATCGAGATCTTGCTGAAGAATTTGCCACTGCTGGTGATGACTCACCCACTGAAAAAGTCAATGATGAGGAAATCCCATGGTTTGTTCGTCCTTTTCTCTCTGCCGATCATGATAATGAAAGACTATTTGAGACAGAGAGTGATTCCGCGGATACCATGGACTTTGAGGTCCACAATCAAACTTTACCATGGTTAGAGACACTAATGTTGATCCAGCAGGTGAACAAGAGATACCAGTTTTTGAGGAACAGTTGGTGGATTCCGTTAATGAGGAAGAAACGAAGGATGAGAATGCACAATTTCTTGTGGAAAAAGACCCTGTGAAAGGTCACCCAGCCAGAGAACATTACTTTTCGATCTGTGCTAACATAGATTTTCTTGTCAAGTTGAGAGAACAGATCATCGAAGAAGTTGACCGATTTTTTCACTCTTTCAGTCTGGGAGTTGATGAGAAGCTGTGTTACCTGGCCAGTCTTCCTCAAATCACTGCTGATGACAAAGGAAAGGCACTTCTTGTTGAAAAAGACCCTGTGAAAGGTCACCCAGCCAGAGAACATTACTTTTCGATCTGTGCTAACATAGATTTTCTTGTCAAGTTGAGAGAACAGATCATCGAAGAAGTTGACCGATTCTTTCACTCTTTCAGTTTTAAGAAACTGGCGAGCATTAATGTCGAAGAAATGTCACAGAAAGAAGATCTAGTTTTGTCTTGGGGTGAGACGGAGAGCATTCACGAAGCTCTTAGCAGAAAGAGGTACATTCTTTTGAAGTATAGAGAGATGTTGGTGCGGAAATTTTTGGAATCGTGGAAGAAAAATTTTAAGCCGGGCGAAGGCACTTCTGCCACTGATCTACAAGTAATCGACATGCTGTGGGAACGTCATTTGGATGTCTTACAAGAATTGTCAAAGCAGAAACTCGCACATGGCCTCCTATGGGACAGGACGTGTTGTTCTGCAATTTTTGAAGGGAGCCCACGTGATCGCGGAGCCGTGATTGCCCGAACCAACACCAACACTCCATCCAAGTGCTGGATTAGAACAATGATTTATGTTAATGGAGTGTGGACTGTAGAACCATGTGCTGATAGGTGGGTAAAAATTCCCCAGCAGGTAATTTCTAGTGAAGTTCATCGTCAACGCCAATATGATGACACTCTTCCACCAGTGAATATTTTCTATAAGACATTGACGAAAAGATGGGCTGACATCTGTTTAGAGGTTGTTGATTTTTGTGCTTCAAGAAGACTTCTACCAGTTGGCTCACTTCAGTTTTGCGGATCTGTATCAGTGATTGAACCAGTTTATCGAGTTGCTCCTCGCTAGTCTACAGTGTTTGCCTTCAGAGTTTCTCAGCTTTGCTCCGTATTTGTTGATTTTAGTTTGTTCAGTTGGCTACCTACTACAGATATTACAGACTTACTATCTTCTATTGCATTGGACAGAACAGCTTTTAGGGATGTACAGATTGCTCAGGAATGCAAAATTTTGAGAAATGTACAGAGTTCAGTTTCAGTTGCTCCTCGTGTACAGTTAGCATCAGCTCAGCGTCAATCATCTACGACCTTTCCCGACGACACTTCTATGCTTTTTGGTGAGACAGACATTGCTACCACTGTTCCTACTTTCTCTCTACCAGGCTCCTCTACTGTCTCTCTTGATATCACCAAAGCGTTAAACCAGCTGCAAGCGTCACTTGATCAAATCAGCCATAGAGATGATGGTGCTGCGTATAAAGACACTATTCTTATGCACCTCCGTGACATTGAAAAGAAGTTCACAACACGTTTTGACAATCAAGACCGATGGATGGGGCGTTGCGCAATGATTCGAATGATCAAAGAAATCTCTTGTCACTGGAAATTAAATCATCTCATAGGCAGTTGCGCACTCAAATTGCCGCTGCTACTATTGACCAGATTGACATGCAAAGGGAAGTAAAAGAGCTGAATGCCAAGGTGGATGCTATAGCCATGAACTTGGAGCGTGTTAAAAGAGATGCTGAGGCCACCAAGGAAGCTATCCTCCACCAGCTTTTCAAATTTCAAAGTCAGGCACAGGAAAATCAGAATATTCTTCATGCCCAATTGAGCGAACTTGTTGATTATATTCATCAGGGCGATGCTAACAAAAAGGGGGAAAGTTGCAGCCGAGGACCCCAACTGCTTTCGAATGTTCAAATCGGAGATAGTGCTGTGAGACCACCAACTTTTGCACAAAGGGTTGATATGGCTCAGAGATGTATTGTAGAGACTGGGCTGGATGCTGATAGTAACAGAGAATCTCTTGAAAGACAGGCAGCAGCTGAACGTGATAGAGAAAGAATAAGAAGGGAGGCGAGAATGTTGAAAAGAAGAAGAAGATTTTAAGATTGGACTTCTGTCAAATTTTTTTGTACAACTCTTATGTACAATTTCTATGATAAATGAAAGTCTGATTTCCAGCAGATCGTGTGCAACTTATTTTTTCATATCTTTTTATCTCAGCTGCTGAAGTTTTGTCATCACCAAAAAGGGGGAAATTGTTAGGATAAAATTTATTAGTTTTGGTGATAACAAAAATAAGACAAGTTGCTATTGGACAATCAGTTGTCGCATTTAACAGGAGAACTTTTATCAATCGACTAGTGGTATTTCAGCAGTTGGGGTATTCGTTGGAAATCAGCAGATGGTATGCAATCAGTGGTTGGTTTGTTTTCAGAGATATTCAGCAGATACATTCCTTGCGAGCAATCAGCAGGTGTTTTAGTTTCGAACACAGGAATATAAGTGTCAGCGTGTTTTTGGTAAGAATTGCTAAACGACAGCGTATTGATTGGCTTAGACAAATCAGCAGAAGCATTCTTTAGAGAAATCAGCAGAAGCATTATTTCAGCATATGTTTTCGTTAAGAGAAGAGTCAGCAGGCAGCTACAGTTTCCTTTAGTTCCGTCGATAGGTTTTTGCGATAGGGAAGAACCAGCAGGTGCATTACTGGATGATAACCAGCAGGTGCATTACTTGATGATAACCAGCAGGTGCATTACTTGATGATAACCAGCAGGTGCACTATTTAAGGGAAACCAGCAGACAGCTACAGTGAAATTAACCAGCAGGTGATCTTTGAGTATAGCAAATCGATGTTGCCAGAAATCAGTCGTTGAGTTTTACAAAGGACCAGTCGGTGGAAAAACACAATATGCATATCAGCAGGTAAATTTTCTCATGTGTTTTTCCAGTCGCAGGATTTGAAACGACGAAGGAAAAGCCGGTAAACAGAAGGAATTTCAGGCGCAAACATAAAAGAAATTCAAATACGATCGTTTACTCAAACGGAAAAGATTCGTAGGATCGTACAGTTTCCTGGAATTAAGGAGACAAGGTAGGTACTATTTTGGGTAAATAGTACGATGTACAGAGGCCGTTTTTCCTTGTTTGCACAGAAATGGAAAGAAGACAAATTGGCTCTGTTAGTGAGCAATTTACCTTGTAGTGGAGCAGGATTTATGGTGTACAATTTTGGCAGTAATTCAAACGGGATTTATTTTCCTTGGAGAATTTTGTGACCGTTGCAATCGAAGCCTATAAATATCAGCAGCAGTGTTGAAGCAGAAAACACTTTGCCATCTATTCATCGCGGTCACGCTGTCAAAATATTTACAGAGCTCTCTATCTGTTGAAATATTCAAAAAGCTCACAAGACTCGAAGAACACCTTCTATTGATCTTCATAGACAAATCTTCGAGTCATTCTCTGGTTCAATTTATTGAATCGAGTTTCTTTGTTTTAGAAACAAGAGAATTTTTACCGAACTCACGTGTTGTATTTGATTTAGTCTGTAAAGAACTGGCTTTGTGAAGCAGTTCAAAAACATCTTTTCGATACTTGTAACCAGCAGCAAAGTCTGCGTGTGGAGTTAGTAAGTCTAGGAGTCCATACAAGTGCTGCTTGTGTGGGTGGGTGTTTGAAGAGGTCCTGTAACCATCAAAGTCTTCTAGTGATACCTTCTGAGGAGGAAGAAGGGAAGACGTAGGACATTGAAGTCCGAACTTCCAGAAACAAATTCCCGACTCTATCTTTTACATACAGCATTTATTTATTATTGCGTATTATACACTGTTCACAGGTTAATCGGCCTTTTTCCGCACAAATATTGTTGGCCGAGAAGCTTGCATAAAACTGAGATACCAAAACGTTTTAAAAGAGTTTTGAAATAGAAAAACCGAAGGAGTTCATTCAACCCCCCCCCCCCCCCTTATGAACTCCTATTTACTTAGTGATCCTTTTTCTGGGACCATCATAAAGAGACAAGATCAGAGCTATTTTGTGTATAGTTGCACAATACGCAGATTTGGTACAACCGATGTTTACCTACTTTGGTATATAAGTCAAATCAGATCTGACAAGCGCAGACAACCTTTTGCATAGAATTAATGGAGCATTTAATGCGATGATACGATGAAGATATGCAAGAAATGGTTGTGTCTACTGGATAATTATTGATCGTTGAAGATGGGAGAGTTTAAATAGCTGGAGAATTTAAACGAAGAAGCTCTCGGTGATTTTTGAAAAGAAAAGATTTCTGATTCTCTCGCTCTCTCCCTCAGTCATTCTTACGCTCACTTGGAATTTTCAAACGCTCAAAAGTTCTCTAAGTCCCAGTGTTCAATCTCGAAGAACATTTCGTTCAAGTTCTTATTTAGATAAATATTCGTGATATCTTCTGGTTTACTTTTGTAAATAAGTTTCATTGTATAGAAACCAGAAGATTTACAGTACTCAACTATATTGTGTTATTGTATATTCAGTTTTGAGTCTGTAACGAACGTGATTTTCAAAGCAGTTCGAAAATAATGTTGATTGTAACCCATCAGTGTTTTCTGCGTATTGTAGAAGTTTCTAGTAGTTCACTTGGAGCGAGGCTCAGTGATCGGGTGTAGACAGAGGCTGTGTACATCAAATTCTTCTAGTGGAACCTTCCTGCAAAGGAAGAAGGGGAGACGTAGGATCTTCAGATCCGAACTTCCACAAACAAACTCTCGACCCTTGCACTTTTACATTTATTGCATCGTATTTATTTCACATAACTGTTCACTATTTAATCGACTTCTTTCCGCACAATATATGTTAGTCGAGAAAACAGATTTGAACTGAGAGTCTCAGATCTGGGCACTCAGATCTGAGTTAAGCGAGGCTTGTAAAACTGTTTTAAGGTTTCGAAAAATAAAAAATTGAAGGAGTTCATTCAACCCCCCTTCTGCTGTGCATCTCAGTTATTGAATAGTATTATCTTTGCGCTTATATGTTTTGAAAAATGTCGTCTTCTCACAACAAAATTTCTATGTTTTCCAAGGAGGAGTACGATGACTGGAAGATAAGGATGCAAGCCCATTTAGCCGCGCAAGATGATGATATGTGTACGTCATTACAGATGGACCAATGAAGATAATGAAGGTTAATACGACAATGGCCATCACAGCTGGTGCTCCTCAGTGGATAGAAAAGACAAGAGTGGAATATACACCTGAGGACAAGAAAAAGGCTAATCTGGATAACGTGGCGAAGGATATTCTTTACAAGACGCTGGACAAGAATATGTTTAGCAGATTAAAACCTGCGCCACTACAAAGGAAATATGGGAGAAGTTAACGCAAATCTGTGAAAGCAATGACGAAACCAAGGAGAAAAAATTGACCGTTGCCCAGCAGAAGTATGAGTCCATTAAGATGAGAGATGGCGAGACCATGGAGGAGTTTGATGAGAGATTCAGTGCTGTGGTGATAGAGCTGACCAGTCTTGGGAAAGAATACAGTAACAGGGAGTTGGCTCTCAAGGTGATGAGAGCGCTGCCGAGAGAATGAGATGTCAAGACGATGGCAATGTAGGGAGTCCAAAGATCTAAACAAGCTTGAGCTCCATGATCTGTTTGCTAATCTGAAAGCCTAAGAGTTCGAGCTGGAGACCAGGTCCGAGGCTGGACCATCAACATCACAACCAACCAAAGCTCTTGCAGCAACTACTTCAGAACAATGCTCACCGAGCAAGACTACTGAGCAGATCAGCAACGATATCATGTCCCTCTTCGTTAAGAAGTTTGGCAAATTCATGAGAAGACCTCTTAACCCTTCTTTCAATTATAACAAATCAGAAAATATATCTACAGATTTGAACTGTTATAATTGTGACAGACCAGGGCATTTTGCAGCATATTGCAACAGGCCCAAGAAGGATGACAAGAAGAAAGATGATAGATCAAAGAAGGATGATAGAAGGTTCACAGAGAGAAGGAGGACCAGATCTGATAAGAGGCTCAACATAATAATGATAGAAAAGTACTTGTTGCTGAGGAGAGTAACAAGAACTGGGCAGATTCAGATTCGGAGACTACATCAAGCAGCTCCTAATCGAGTGATAGTGAGCAAGAAGATGTTCACTGTTTAATGGCCAACCAATCTACGGAAGATGAGGTATTCTATTTTTCCAATACTGAATTTACACGAGAGGACCTTATCAACGCACTTAATGAAATGATTCATGAGTACCGTAAGCTATCCCAGAAATTCGAGGAAATCAAAGCTGAAAACGGATGTTTGAAAATTAGTTCAGTTGAACCAAGCACTGCTCAGCTTGGGGAATCTGACAGCTTAAAAACTGAGTTGAGTAAGCTGAAGATCGAGAATGAATCTTTGAGAAATAAGTCTTGTGAGCTCACATCTGAAAACGAGAGATTAAACCATGTGATGAGCTCCTGGACAAAGTCTTCTGTTTCCTTGGGAAAGCTGCTGTTAGAGTAGATGCCCAACTAGCCAACTTGTGGCGTGTGGGTTTATAGACTCTTGTATGAAACAATCTTTATATATGATATTCGCATTTATTTATATGGCATTCTTTACTTTCATTGTGTTGTATGATGATTAACAATTGCGTTGAGTAAAGACCTAGAATACGCTAAAGTGTATGTTAGATGTGATAGTGGGTATGACGGCTATCATGAAACACATCTAATAGTCACTGTGTATTCTGAACATGTTCCTAGTCGATTGGGCCGTAAAAATGAGGATTAGGCCGCCCGAGCTAGAGACTAGTATCTGCGATGCGAAGTACCATGTTTCATTGGTAGGGAACGTTGTGATGTTCTGAGCATGCAGATAGATAGTGACCTGGTGATCTATCGAACTACCCTCGTTCGGACTTTCCAAGTGGTTACCATTTTTCGAGCGGATAAGTCCGAGGTCTTGGTTGTACTGATTAGTCCTCACGACTCGAAACGTCATTGAGACTCTACATATAGGCGTCTCACTTTGACTCATTTGCCGACTCACTTGGGGTCATCAGGCGGCGGGATTGGGTGAGACCCCGATGCATGTAGGAGTCGATGCATCGTTGTCGAGGATTCACCACTCGCAGACATGCGTGGATATTCTATGCTATCTGAGGGGATAATAGTGTATAAATCTCTGGCCAGAGTACTAGAAGTGTTTTAGATAAATGTGTTTACCTAGTTACACTCGTGATGTCACTATTCGATCTCCAAGATGTATGCATAGCTATCGGATCTATAGCGACTCTCGATTTACCAATGGTCGTTGATCTGATCGGGATATATGGATTGAAAGGACCGTACTGTACGCTAACCACGACCAACTGGTTCTTGCAGGCACTATCAGTGATACCTAGGGGATCATGGGGCGATGTTGTTAGACGCTCATACCATGATCCGTTGGGCAAGTCCGGAATTGTGATTCCGGAGCCGCAATGGTTGTGGGCCCACGGCTAGCTGTATCCCTGAACCATTGAGGGTCACACAAGTACTGGATTCGAGATTCCCGCACGGATACTGAGCTCAATGTGTTGAGCATGAGAAGAGGATTTTGCGGAGTGCGACTTCTTAAAAGTCAACAGGGGTCAAATCATGATTTCCGCTGTTGAGGGGCAAAACGGTCATTTTGCACTGGGGTTCTGAAAAATGGTTTTTCAGATCATAGTATTCAGTTTTGGAAACTGAGTCGATCTGTCCGATCTGATCGGCGATCGGAGTTGTGATGAAGTCTCGGTGATGGGGATGAACTGAATGTTCATCCGTTGGACCCAGGCCCGTTGGGCCGGTCCAAGTCCATCACTAAGTCTACTTAATGTAGTCTTAGGCTTCACAACTCAACACTTAACTCTTGATACAAACCCTAAACCTAGAGCAAAGTAGCCGCCCCCTCCTCTCTAAACAAGCCGCCGCCGCCGCCTAGTGCCGCCGTCGTCGCCGCCTTGAGTTGCCGGAATCTGTTCTGGACAACTCGACGAGGAGAATCCGTCCGTGCTGATCTCGTCAGGCCTTCTAGTGCAGGCTGACGAAGGAGTATCTCATCCGATCGTGGACCTGATTTACGTAGTCTACCGCCATCTACCGTGAAGTGCCGGTTTCCTCGAGAAACTGGTCGGAGCCAGGCACGAGTTGCCAGCAAGGTAGTCATCTAAACACCCTATGAATATCATAGCCTGTTGTTTATTGAATTGTATTGATCGTCTCCCGGTCAAATTTTTTGTTCTTCCGCTGCCTCGTCGGGAGGCGTGATCCGGATCCACCATGGTTCCCCAACATTGGTATCAAAGCCAAGGTTTTCGGATCTGATCAATACATCATTGCCATATTGTATCTAACCTTGAAATTTTCAGATCGAATCAACCAAAATTATGGTATGGCCATCGGCCGCCGCCACGTGCGGCGGCGCCCCTCTCTCTCGCGCGCATGAGCGCACGCGACTTGCGCACTGGCCGTGCAAGGGAGGTGAGCGCTGGCCTTATCCAGCGCAAGACGTTGCGCTAATGATGGCCGACGCTGGGACGCTCCCTTCTCGCAAGGAGGCATGCGGTGGCCGCTAATCTCGCGCGCAAGTGCAGGCCGCGCATGGCACGGCGATGCATGCCGCTGGCCGCAAGCGAAGACAGGCCAATGGCTGCCGCTTGGCCAGCAGCCCATGCGCAAACCATTTGTGAAATTATTTGGGCGCGACGCAAGGAGGAGCCGCGCTTGTCGGGACCGCGTGCATGGCCCTACGCCGCGCGCGTGATT
>KV002518.1:36775-49019 GCA_001598015.1 Dorcoceras hygrometricum
CAAAGTAGCCGCCCCCTCCTCTCTAAACAAGCCGCCGCCGCCGCCGTCGCCGCCTTGAGTTGCCGGAATCTGTTCCGGCCAACTCGACGAGGAGAATCCGTCCGTGCTGATCTCGTCAGGCCTTATAGTGCAGGCTGACGAAGGAGTCTCTCATCCGATCATGGACCTGATTGACGTAGTCTACCGCTATCTACCGTGAAGTTCCGGTTTCCTCGAGAAACTGGTCGGAGCCAGGCACGAGTTGCCAGCAAGGTAGTCATCTAAACACCCTATGAATGTCATAGCCTGTTGTTTATTGAATTGTATTGATCGTCTCCCGGCCAAATTTTTTGTTCTTCCACTGCCTCGTCGGGAGGCGTGATCCGGATCCGCCGTGGTTCCCCAACAGCTGCATGAGACTCAAAAGCCTTTAAATGATAAAACTGGCTTACGTTTCAGCGTTGGAGAAAGCAGCTCTGGGGAAACCAGTACTCAATCAGATCTGGCCTATGACAAGTTCAATAAAATGAATTTTTTCAAAGCCAGTGTGACACATGACACCTGTGAGTCGGTGAAGTACGATGACCAGTACACTGGGCATTTGAACTATAAAGGCAAAGCTGGTATTGGTTATACCAGGCCTGAGAAAAACAAGTCTAGTTTGCTAAAGAACAGAATTAATAAAGATAAAGCGAAAGCTGGATCTAAATTGTCTGTTCCGAACCAGCGAAGGCGTGGTTCGATGGAGGCCAAATCTGTATGGGTAAAAGTTAAGCCCCAGCGAGATCTAAATGGTCAAAGTGCTAAGTCAAAGCTCAACAGATCTCACAATGTTTCTGTAGATATCCGTACTGGGAAACTGTCAAATAATTCAAGTGTGGGTCCCGAAAGGGGTAATCCTATTCGGACCCAAGTAAAATTGGGTACCGAAATTTTCTTTCGTAACTATAGGACAACAGGTACAAAGCTGCGGAAGAATCTATCATTTGGTATCTGGATAGCAGATGTGCGAGACATATGACTGGAAATCCAAAGCTGCTATCAGATTTGACACCACACAAAGGAGCTAAGATTGTGTTTGGTGATAACTCTCACGGTAACACTGTGGGTAATGGTAAGCTTACACATGGTAACATTTCAATATCTGATATTTTACTCGTTGATAATTTGTGCTATAATCTGATTAGCATAAGTCTGTTGTGTGACAATGGTTACACAGTTAACTTTCAAAAGCACACATGCACAATTCAGTACTCTGATGGTCTGATAGTATTGATAGGTAACAGATCGGGGAATACCTATATTGTCAATTGGTCAAAGCAGATGATCTGAACAGATTTTCCTAGCAGCTTACTCTTCCAAGAGCTGGCTGTGGCACCAGAGGATGAACCATCTGAATTTTAAAACACTTGCCAAATTGAGTAAGCTTGAATTGGTTTCTGGTATGCCCAAAATAAATTTTTCTAAGGACAAGATTTGTGCTGCATGTCAGCTGAGAAAATAGATTCGATCTACTTTTAAAAAGAAAAACGATCAACGTTATTCCAGAAGCTTAGAGCTTTTATATATGGATCTTTTTGGTCCTACACCCGTAACCAGCTTAGGGGGAACAAATTTACACCCTTGTTGTTGTTGATGATTTTACAAAATTTACATGGGTGTTGTTTTTAAAATCAAAAGACCAGACCGCTGACCAGCTGATTAAGCTTTTAAAATGTTTGCAAAATGAAAAATCTTGTACTGTCAACCGGATAAGATCTGATAGAGGAACTGAATTTTTAAATTATAAAGTATCCTCTTATCTGGAAGACATTGGAATAAAGCATGAGCTTTCAGCAGCTAGAACTCCTCAGCAGAACGGGTTAGCTGAGAGTAAAAACCGAAATTTAAGAGAAGCTTCTCGATCTATGATTGCTTATTCCGGTATTTCACAAAAATTCTGGGCAGAAGCAGTTAACACAGCTTGCTACACTCAAAACAGATCGATGATAAATAAGAACCATGGTGTTACCCCATATGAGATCTGGAGTGGCAAGAAACCTGATATATCTTATTTCAGGGTGTTTGGGTGCAGATGTTTCATTCAGAATAACGGTAAAAAGCAACTAACAGCTTTCGATGCCAAATCTGATGTAGGTATATTCCTCGGATATTCAGATGTGAGCAAAGCCTACAGAGTGTTTAACAACCGGAGCTTGACGGTTGAAGAATCAGCTCACGTAGTATTCGACGAGACCATATTTCGATCCAACTCATCTGCAAGCTTACATGACTTGTTTTCACGTTTGGAATCAACCAGCTTAGAAGAATCAAGTGATGATGTGGCATAGATTATGTTAAGATAAAATTTATTAGTTTTGGTGATAACAAAATAAGAGTAAGAACTGACTTTAAGCTTTCGCAGAAGATTATTCGTGACGTCATCCAAGTGTTTTGAGGATTTCAGACTTCGTGACGTCATACAAACGTATTGAGATTTTTCAGATCTCGTGACGTCACGCTATTAAGTTGCAGTTTCAGTTTCAAGAGTTCTAAGTCAAGCGTTGACATCTGAGTCGACCTTTCGGGAAGTATACAGAACTGAGCAGAGTCAAGTATTCAGAGATTCAGTCTTTGTTGTCGGGTTGATGCTTTCGAATCAGATTTGGTTAATTGAATCAATTCAGATATCGGGAACAGTTATTCAGATTTGATTCAGAAGCTACAGTGAAATATCTCAGTTATTAAGTCTTTACTTCAGTAGTGAACGTATTCAGATGTTGAGAAAAGCTACTTTGAATCAGATGTGATTAATAGGGAACGATTCAGATTTTGGGATATATGTGTAACGGAGCTTTCAGATGTCAGGACAGTATTTCAGATGTTGAAGCATTCAGATGTCTCTGTGCTTTCAGATGTAACAGCTGTTGGCGCAGCGGCGATTTGGATCCCGCTCTCGGAACGGTCAATACACCTATAAAAAATTTAAAAATTTGAGCCCGGGAACGGTCAATACACCTATAAAAACATTCATAGAATGTTCAGAACAGTACCTTGCTGGCGTCTAGGCGCCTGGCTCCGACCAATTTCACGAGAAAATCGGCACTTCAACAGTTGGCGGTTTTGGCCTCCTAATCCGGTCCACGACCGGAATCCCAATTCCTTCGCAGGTCTGCACTAGAAAACTATACGAAGATTTCACGGACGGAATCTCCTCGCCGGAACGATCGGAACGAGATTTTCGACGGTGGCGACGGCGGGCGGCGGCGGCGGGGAGAGGAGAGGAGAGGAAGAATAAGCTGAGGAGCTTTTTTTTTTGGTGTGTTTCAAATGAATACCCCAGGGCATATATTTATAGATTTTCCATGGGCTTGAACCAGCTTAATGGGCTTGGGTCGGGCCCAGGCCCAGGGTGAATATTGGTTTCAAGTCCATCACTGTGGCTCCATCATAATCTCGATCGACGATCAGATCGGACCGCTCTACACAGTTTACAAAACTGAGCATTATGATGTGAAAAAAATTTTTCAGACCACCTAATCCAAAATAGCAGTTTGGCCCTTGTAAGCTTTAAGGATAGTCAAACTAGTCCAAACTTAGGGAAATTGCATTTTGACCCTATTTAATTTTAGGAAGTCGCACTTCCATCCTTCCTCCTACTATACTCAACAAATTGAGCTTAATTTCCATACGAGAATTGAGAAACCAGTACTTGTGTGACCCTCAATGGTTCAGGGATACAACTAGCCGTGGGCTCACAACATTTGTGACTTCGAAACCACATTTTCGGACTAACCCATCGGATCATGGTAAAGTGTCTAGCAACATCGCCCCATGATCCCCTAGGTATCACTGATAGTGCCTGCAAGAACCAGTCGGTCATGGTTAGCGTACAATATGGTCCTTTCAACACAAATATCCCGATCAGATCAGCGACCATTGGTAAATCGAGAGTCGCTAGAGATCCAATAACCATGCATACATCATGGAGATCAAATAGTGACATCGCATGTGTTATTAGGCAAACTCATTTACCCAAAACACATCTAGTACTCTGGCCAGAGATTTGTCACACTATTATCTCCTCAGATAGCATAGGATATCCACGCACAAGGGCGAGCGGTGAATCCTCGACAACGAAGCATCGTGTCAGGCCTCGTGCACAATACAGAGTCAAAACACACAAAATATAGCGGAAGAACTTAAAAAGTGGCTAAAAATTTTTCGCTTTTGGCCTGACGAAGAAAACATAATTTAAAATACTATCATACTCAAAATAATCCAAGTTAACACATAATCAAATTAACATAGTAACATTATAACGGATACATACACTGCCCAACGGCCAAATACAACAACTGAAAACCACAAATCACAAACAGACTAATAACTATATAAGCCTAAGCACCACCCGGGACATCCCACCTGTGGCGATACCGGTGCAATAGATATTATACATAACTGGGACACTCTAAACACCTCATGGGGCATCTCTAGCTGGATCATCTCCACGACCAGCGGAACAACCTGGGAAACCTGAACAACAAGTAGGCAAACAAAACAAACCAGCCCCAGAGGGACATCGGGGTCAAACCCTAGTACGAAGAGCAACATAAAACAGCAATTAAGATACAGCAGGCAATATATCATTTCGTGCAAATGCATGAGCGGTACAAAGAACAACGGTAACATCCGGAGGGCCAAACGGATAGGAAGCAACAACTGTGACACATCACTGAGTCTCGGAAGCTACCCGATCGCACCCAATGGAAAATAGAGTGGGTCATCGTCGCACCTGCGCGGAAGCCACCCGCCAGGACGCACGGGATTTCAAGTGGACACAACCACCCACCAACCTCTATCCAGGTCACTGCAACTGAGGAGATGCAGTAACATGCATAACATGATGCATGTACAGAAATTCCAGAAACACAACAAAAGCATTCGAATAATCACGTGCATAGCAACTCAACAGATCACCAAACAGTAGGTAATACACCAGATAGTTCAGCCAATAGACATGCATAATATACACATCTTGCCTCTACACAAACACTCGGCACAGCTATATAAAACATAATACATCCCCATGCCTATCTCCAAGCTGTAATACAAGCTCGATTCGTACCTCAATTCTATGTAACAAATACTACAATCAAAGGTCCCGAGAAAACTGGATATCAACCTGTTGAAGCACACAGGGCATAAATCACAGGGACACTAATACACAGAAATCACGCTGGGAGTTACACTCACACTCAACCAGCTATAATCCTACACAACAACTCAACAGGAAGCTTAATTCTAGGCTAGGAACAAGATTTCATCAAATAAACGAAGTTCTACCTTAACTACGGAATGCGCAAGCTAAACCAGCAACTTCGCGTTTCTGCTCCAGCCCACAACAACCTCAAAAAAGGGTATAGGATGAAAGAGCTTCTCAAGAGGGGTTCAACTCTACCTCAAACGTACCAAACGGTGGCCGGAAACGATGGGAAGTGCCGGAGAAATGCTACGGTGAACAGTATCTAGGGTTCGAAGCGAAGAACACAATCGGGGAAAAATATCACTAAGTATGAAATCTGGTATCTCAAATCGAATACCAAGTCTTCCTTAAATACACGCGCAAAAGCTGGTTAAAATCACCCACCGACAAAACCAGTCGACGCACGCTAAAAAAAAATACAACCAGCAGGTGCAAAGAAACCAACTGCTGAATTCTCAAACAACGCTAATCAAAACGGTGTCGCAGCGACTAAACAAAACGACGTCGCACAGCTTACGTCATCAAATCTGCCACCAGCTGGTCGCCTAAAACCATCGGCTGGTTCTCAAATCCAAAAGCTGGATTGTATAACACTCAAAAGCCGATACCAGACGTTGCATCAAAACGCTGCGTTCCATCTAAATAAAATGGCGTTGCATAAACCCAACAGCTGGTCACTAACCCATCGACTGGATTCCTTAGCGCTAACTAAAACGACGACGCATAGCCTACGTCATCCAGTCGCTAGCTCTCACGCAAAACAACCAGACGCAAGCTACAGGAAAGTTGACCATCGTTGACATCTACTCACAGCTGGACAACCAGTCGATACACACGCGAACAAAACCTCGCAGCTGGTACCAGTCGCAACATTCAAAACGCTACCGTTTTGCCCTCATCAAACGAGATAAAGCAGCAGCTGGATACAAACACGCTACCAGCTTTCACTTAACACTACGCATCCAGATTTCATTAAAACGACGGCGTTTAGGAATCTCGCGCTACCAAAACACGCTACGACTGGATTTCACCAAATCAACCAGCTCTCACCACAAAACCAGATTTTACCCAAAATCTTAAAAATACGAAAACTTCCAGAAATGCTCTAAATGTGAAATCTTACCCGAAAATGCAAACAAAACATCCAAACAGAGATCTGAATACAAAACGCTAAATAGCTAGAGAAAACTGAAGACAAGCGCCAATCGCTATTCCACACAACAGTGATCACCCGCTACAGGAGAATTGACTTGCGTTGACATATGCTTCCGGCGAAACACTTAACAAACAACTCTTTCGCGCGCATCAGATCTCGCAATCCAACGCTAAGCCAAACGACACCGTTCCAACTTATTTAAACGACACCGTTTTGGAATACAACACACAAAACGCGTGAGCAGACTTCGCAATGCCTCTAGCACTACCAGATCTCTACCAAGACTCCTAGCGCTAAGTAAAGTCAGATCTCTCTAAACTACGACGTATGGAATTCACGCTACAAAACACGCTGCGAACCAGCAAACACCATTGACCCGATTTCACTAGAAATCCGAACAGATCTCTTCATAAAAACAGGTTTCTAGCTCAAAAATACCAAACTTTCTAGGATTGTTCCAAGTATGAAATCTGACCCAGAAATACTTTCGAAGTCTTCCAACTGAAGCTAAACAATCAGATTTGTCCACACACGAATCTGAATTCTTAAAATCCGATTAATTCCACCAATTAATCATATTCGAATTTCTGGATCTCACATTTCTCTCCACCTTAAAGGATTTCGTCCTCGAAATCGAACGACAACTCGGGAATAAAACAATGCCTACGCCGGAAAGTTCAGTTATACACAAAACAATCAAAAGCACTCTAACTCTCAACCAAAAGACTACTAAACTAAAGTTCAAGATAACAGAAGCACAATCACAAGCAACCAACTGCTGGAGAATCACAACGGACATATCTGACTCAACGCGTAACACAACTTAGCGTAGTCATTCGCTCCATAACTTCACCTTAACATAAGCACGCCATGAAAGGAGAATAATTCATGTTGGCACTGCCAAACTAAAAACAGAAACAGTCCTTATTGAAATCTCCAAAAGATCGCACACCACAAAAAGTTCGTCGCAAAACACCGCGATACCTAAAACAGCTGATGATCCAAGGCTAAGTTACCACGTAAAATGCCAAAGAGGGATTAACAAAAGAACAACCAATTAACCAACGGAGTAGGAACAAAACTAGAATCTGAAGGAACCAAAACACAATAATGAAAGGCTGTCCCAACATAGATGAGGATACGCTCCACTCATCTCAGATTCGGTCTCTCAATTATCCTTTCCAAAATTCCTTGTTAACCAAAACAGTCAAATTGAGGGTCTAGTCCCGCTCATTCCATCAGTATTCAACACAAAAGAAGGATCTGATATTCAATTTCCTCGGCTTTAACACATAAAACACACTACGTGTCCATAACAACACAGCCAGTACTCACAAATCGCACACCAAAGATCCAATTATCCCAAATCATATAAACAACCTGATGAATCTAATAGCGGACCTACCCTTAATTCTCAAATCCAGCAAGATCTAAGAAGGAGAATTTCGCAAGAAACACAGGGTTCACAAGCAGAGGTTCAAAAGTCCACACACAACAAGCACAATCTGGTTACAGGTCACGCTTACCCACCGTTTCAAAAGAACCAGACCTCTTTGGTCAACCACCTACTGCTTAACCTCAAAAGAAAACTACTAAATTCTCCACATTTCTTCTAATCGCTAAGCAAGATCTGTACTTCCTGCAGTACAAAATCCCAAAGAAGGTTATACCAAACCCCTCTTGGCAACAAATGCCACACCAAAAACTATACCAATCCTTGGTATGCTCTCTCAAATTAAGCATCTGACCAGGGAAAAACGATAAACTCGCAGTCCCTCGAGACCCAAAAACATCGAAAAATCTTCCAACTTTGGAACAAGAGCCTAGAGTACTTCCCAGCCACTACAAACACCAGAAAACTAGGCAATCTTGCTAGTGGATCATCACCAAATCCTCTTGCCAGTTTCCTAAAGTAAGCCTTAACACAAGGACAAAATGGGCTGATATAGACAATCCAACAATTATCAGTAGCGAGCTTCTCTCGTGCAGGCAGACGTTAAACTCACAGACAAACTGAACTGGGTGAAGACAGAAATCGCTAATCGCTCTCCACCTTAAAAGATTAACGCTAAGACTCCAAGTAAATAAAACAGTCTCCAATACCGAGACAAAGGTGGGGCATCACATCTAGCAAAGTCTCTACAATCCGTAAGGCAACTATGCCTCGCAGAATGCAATGGGAGGGACTGCAACCGAAACAGAGAGTCTACAGAAGTTCAAAAACTCAAGACCAATCGAAAATCAAAGACAGGGATCAACAAACAGATGTGGCCACAGGGTGTGAACATATGGGAGTTACCCACTCGTCTCAACGCACGGTACTAGGTGCACAACAATCACTCAACCTGCGGTTGCCCAACTCATGAACTGTGGTAATTAACCACTTGGCTCATAGCGACTAACAGAACCCAGCAGGGAGACAAAAGGCACAACATTCCCGTTTGTCTTCCAAAACAACACCCTGGTACTCACAGATCAATACCCAAAGCCTACACAAGGCACAGTTAAACGAATCGGGTTTCAAAAGCTGGATACACGCAACTCGCAAAATAACTCAACAGTTGGGAACACAAACAGCAGATATCAAAGGGAGCTCAAATACTGCAATTCCGCTGTTCCAACGAGAAAAATTAAAGAGGATACACCCAGTACTAAAGATCACAGGGAGAATCAGGGAAATCTCAACGGAAACACGTCAGGGAGAAATTCTCAACAAATAACAACTATCCTCTCAACAACGAGGAGCTAAACACTCCCAAAACAAACCACTTCCCTAACAGGACTTGCTCACAACTTGCTAACCTAACTCAGCATCACTCTCGGAACGACAACTTCTCCACCGGCATGAGCAACAAAAACACTACATCACACAAAAGAGATGGGGCGGAAACATCCTCACGCACCACCAAACAACAAATACAATTGTAAGCGAGCGCGATGTCCACATGTCAACTAAACTCACACAGAGTTAACAAGCAAGGAACAAATACCTGTACAATCTCCTCCGGTCAAGACATCATCTCGCTCCCCAGTTGCCACATCCACCTGAGTAGGCTGAATTCCCGATTGCTCAGACAGAGAAAGCTCTCTAAACCAGAAGCCTCTGAAGACTGAAATCCTGAGCGCTGGGACTGAAAAGGTCGACAAAATCGCCTCGAAGAACTCCTAATCAAAGCCTGCTGTCCCAAAGTAGGACACACTCTAGCAAAGTTCCCAACCTGACCACAATTGTTGCAAGCGCCTCACACTCCAACGCATTGAGAAGGTCGATGCTTACCCCCACACTGACCACAGTATGACACATTCGTCCTCACTCCACCAGAACCGCCAGAACTCGAAGAACTCGAACTGGATCTCTTAAAGTGCCTTCCTCTTGGTCTAAACCTCTGTCGACTCAAAGAATGCGGTGCCACAGAAGGCTGGGAGGACGACGTTCCAGATGGCACAGGATCCACACTTTGTCCTGTCGACAGCTGCACTCGAGTCTGTCCAACTGTAAGGCTTTCCATAAGGTCAACCGCTCTGTTGACAGCATTAGCAAGAGCGAGAAAGGCTGAAGACTGAATCTCACTAAATCCCAAAGGAACACTCGGTTGGGGGCATCCTATCTATCAGCACTAACCGGAGTCCTTGAATCAACCACCGCTTGCCTACTAGCTCTACCTCTTCTCCTAGGTGGCATCTCTACAAGACACTCAAAGGTAAGCACACAGGCAAGTAATTCAAGTAGTCAAGCACAAACCAAAGAACAACTACTGTGCCTAGACTCACATGTGATCAATGAAATCGAGCTTATCCCAGTTTAAGCTCTGATACCAAAAATGTCAGGCCTCGTGCACAATACAGAGTCAAAACACACAAAATATAGCGGAAGCACTTAAAAAATGGCTAAAAATTTTCGCTTTTGGCCTGACAAAGAAAACATAATTTAAAATACTATCATACTCAAAATAATCCCAGTTAACACATAATCAAATTAACATAGTAACATTATAACGGATACATACACTGCCCAACGGCCAAATACAACAACTGAAACCACAAATCACAAACAGACTAATAACTATATAAGCCTAAGCACCACCCGGGACATCCCACCCGCGGCGATACCGGTGCAATAGATACTATACATAACTGGGACACTCTAAACACCTCCTGGTGCATCTCCAGCTTGATCATCTCCACGACCAGCGGAACAACCTGGGAAAACTGAACAAAAAGTAGGCAAACAAAACAAACAAACCCCAGAGGGACATCGGGGTCAAACCCCAGTATGAAGAGCAACATAAAACATCAATTAAGATACAGCAGGCAATATATCATGTCGTGCAAATGCATGATTGGTACAAAGAACAACGGTAACATCCAGAGGGCCAAACGGATAGGAAGCAACAACTGTGACACATCACTGAGTCTCAGAAGCTACCCGATCGCACCCAATGGAAAATAGAGTGGCTCATCGTCGCACCTGCGTGGAAGCCACCTTATGAAGAGCAACATAAAACATCAATTAAGATACAGCAGGCAATATATCATGTCGTGCAAATGCATGATTGGTACAAAGAACAACGGTAACATCCAGAGGGCCAAACGGATAGGAAGCAACAACTGTGACACATCACTGAGTCTCAGAAGCTACCCGATCGCACCCAATGGAAAATAGAGTGGCTCATCGTCGCACCTGCGTGGAAGCCACCTGCCAGGTCGCACGGGATTTAAAGTGGACACAACCACCCACCAACCTCTATCCAGGTCACTGCAACTGAGGACTGGGAACAACTCAACCAACATCCTCCAGCTGCACTCAATCGTGGTTATGCAACACCTCACCGCACCACGAGGGAAAAGCTCCAACAGAGCAACATATCATGGCTAACAAAGGAACCATTGGCTCAATATGCTATGCAGATGCAGTAACATGCTTAACATGATGCATGTACAGTAATGCCAGAAACACAACAAAAGCATTCGAATAATAATGATTATAGCAACTCAACAGATCACCAAACAGTAGGTAATACACCAGATAATTCAGCCAATAGACATGCATAATATACACAGCTTGCCTCAACACAAACACTCGGCACAGCTATATAACACATAATACATCCCCATGCCTATCTCCAAGCTGTAATACAAGCTCGATTCGTACCTCAATTCTGTGTAACAAATACTACAATCAAAGGTCCCAAGAAAACTGGATATCAACTTGTTGAAGCACACAGGGCATAAATCACAGGGACACTAATACACAGAAAGCACGCTGGGAGTTACACACACACTCAACCAGCTATCATCCTACACAACAACTCAACAGGAAGCTTAATTCTAGGCTAGGAACAAGATTTCATCAAATAAACGAAGTTCTACCTGAACTACGAAATGCGCAAGCTAAACCAGCAACTTCGTGTTTCTGCTCCAGCCCACAACAACCTCCAAAAAGGGTATAGGATGAAAGAGCTTCTCAAGAGGGGTCCAACTCTACCTCAAACGTACCAAACGATGGCCGGAAACGATGGGAAGTGCCGGAGAAATGCTACGGTGAACAGTATCTAGGGTTCGAAGTGAAGAACACAATCGGGGAAAAATATCACGAAGTATGAAATCTGGTATCTCAAATCGAAGACCAAGTCTTCCTTAAATACACGCGCAAAAGCTGGTTAAAATCACCCACCGACAAAACCAGTCGACGCACGCTAAAAAAAATACAACCAGCAGATGCAAAAAAACCAACTGCTGAATTCTCAAACAACGCTAATCAAAATGGTGTAGCAGCGACTTAAAAAAACGACGTCACACCGCTTACATCATCAAATATGCCACCAGCTGGTCGCCTAAAACCATCGGTTGGTTCAAAAATCCAA
>KV002518.1:53508-67245 GCA_001598015.1 Dorcoceras hygrometricum
ATTCCCGCACGGATACTCAGCTCCATGTGTTGAGCACGAGAAGAGGATTTCGGGAAGTGCGACTTCCTAAAAGTCAACAGGGGTCAAACCGGGGTTTGCCGCTGTTGAGGGGCAAAACGGTCATTTTGCAATCTAGGGTTGGATGATCTGAAAAATTGTTTTTCATATCATAACATTCAGTTTCGGAAACTGAGTCGATCGATCCGATCTGATTGGCGATCGGAGTTACGATGAAGTCGCAGCGATGGATATCGTCATTTGGACCCGGGCCCGTTGGGCCGGTCCAAGTCCATCATTAAGTCTATTTAATTAGACTTAATGACTTCATTTTTGGATGATTGTCACAACTCTCATAACAAAAACCCTAACCCTAGCACAAAGTAGCCGCCCCTCCCTCCTCTCACACACGCCGCCGCCGTCGCCGTCCGTTGTCGCCGGAAATTCGTTTCCGGCCAACTCGACGAGGAGAATCCGTTCGTGCAGAATTTGTCAGTGCTTCTAGTGCAGGCTGACGAAGGAGTCTCGGTTCTGGTCGTGGACCGGATTGGCGTTATCTAGCGCAGTCTACCGAGAAGAGCCGACGTTATTGTAACTACGGTTGGAGCCAGGCACAAGTGCCAGCAAGGTAGTGGTTTTGAACCCCCTATGTATGTCGATAATTGTTATTGAATTTTTCGTATTGATCGTCTCCCGGCATCTGTTCTTTGTTCTTCCGGTGCCTCGCCGGGGGGCGGATCCGGATCCCCAACAGTGGTATCAGAGCCAGTGTTTTTCGGATCTGATCATACGAATTGCCATAATTGTATCTAATGCCTTAATTTTCAGAATCGAAACGAAGAAATTTCATCGTCACGTTGGCCACGGCGCCGCCGCGCATGGCGGCGCACCATCTTCACCGCCGCGCACACGAGCGCGCGCGATGCCTGCGCGCTGGCCACGTATGGCGCTCGACGAGGAGACGCTCCTGCCGTGTTTTGGTCGCGCACAGAGGGAGCGCGCTGGCCGCACCTTGTTGCGATGGCGAAGCACCGCTGCCCGATGCGTTGCGACGATGGTGGCCGAGACGTTGCGCGCTGGCCGCACATTGGACGCACGACGCCGCTTCTCTCGCCGCGCGCAAGATGGCGCGCTGTTGGCCGGCCGCTGAAGCACGCTGGCCGACGATGTGCGACACTTGATGGGCGGCCGCTGCTGCGATGGCTGACGCCCGTTGCGCCATGATGCGCGCGCTGGCCGCGCGCTTGTCGCGTCGGCGTGCGCCCTTGCGGCGTGCGAGAATCTCGAGGTGGCACCGCCGACCAGCCGCCGCTCCGGCGAGTCTCCGGCGATGTCGTGCCGGCTGGTCTGAATTCTTCTAGTGTCAGGCCCCGTGCTAATTTCTAACAATTAACACCATATAAGCGCATAAGCACGGAAGCTTAAAATCAGGGCTTAAAAATTTTTCGAAATACAATGGGCCTGAACTTCAAATCATACTTTCAAAATATTCAATACTTAAAATATGAGTTAACTCAAACTCATGCAACAAGTAACCACATAATTCAATTCAAAATACAGATCCCCATACACAAATAAAACACGGGGCATCCCCCGGTTCAATACATATCATAAATAAAGGCAGCCCGTGAAGTTTCGGGCCGGTATGCGATGCCGAGCCCGGTTTTGATCGATTTTGAACTTTTAAGTTTTTGGGTCTAAAATTGCTTTAATCCTAATTTGATACAATTAAAATTAGTAAAATGTGATTTTAATTATGAAATATGATTTTGTAATAAAATATGATTTTGTTTTATCGGCAAAATACGATTTTATTATAAAATGCGATTTCGTAATTAGAATATGATTTTACGATAAATAATTAGATTATTTAATTATGCATGTTAATTAGATTAATTGCATGATTGGGGTGATCGAGAGCCGTGCCCAATGTGTTAGGTGTATGCAATAGGTTTTATTTGATTTCGGTTTTTAATATATTTGATTATCATTTATAGTGGGCCTGTTTGTGGCCCGTTCCCGCCCCTTGATAAATGTACCCCTATTTGTCATAGTTAGGTTTAAATGTAAATTACTAGATTTAGTGGGAGGACATCCGAAGACGGTGGACGATGACGATCAAGATATTGAAGACCGAGGATCTGTAAAATCGGAAAGCTTTGTAATAGGATTGCATTGCATATTGCATTACCCCTAGGATTGGACCTAGGTCCGTGGCTGGCAACCACGGACGGCATAGCTCTCGCGATCGATCATCCCAATGTTACTTTATATATGTTGATATATAGTGTAATTGAATCCGCATGTTTTCATGTTTTAAATTAGATTTAAATATGCATGAGACCAAATTTTTCAAAAATAAAATCCCTCGTTTTAAATTTGATTTAAAACTTATATCAAGATAAAATGTTTATTCGATAAACAAAAAGGGTATTTAAAATTGTTTAAATTAACCCTACCTTCCATCAACAACGGGTGTACGTCGATGCTACCCGTATACATGGCCCGGCTCATATTATTGAGGGGGTCATGTATGCCGGAAAGCTGTCCACGTTATTGACAACTGTTGTGAGTCGGTTGGAACTCCCTTTAACGTTTGCTCATATTATTGGGGACGTTAAGGGGACCGTCCTTCACGACTCAACATTGATGGGTCGGTCTTGACACGTGATAGTAAACGGCGTCATATTATTGGGCCCTTACTGGACGTGAGGTGAATACATGGAGGTTGCACCGGCTGCAATCGGAAACTACCTTTCGGGGGTCATGGATGGCTGATATTATTCGGGTCCATGATCGCTTAATTGGGCTCCGTGTACCCACTAAAGAAACCTGTTTTCTCGATTTCATTAGAGGGTGGTGAAATCGTTAAAATAGTGGGAGGGTAATTCATAAAACTAAACGACCATGTTTTATGTCTTAGCTTATATCTTATATAGTTAGTGACGTATGCCCGTTTTCCTTCAGTATTACTGCATATAAAATGGTTTCGATGAAAAACCCGCTCGCTGCTATACTGGATAGCAACCGGTTCACCTGTCTGAACTACCAAGACTGGCTCCGCAACCTCAATCTTGTATTGGCTTCGGAGAAACTTCTCTATGCGATAGAGAAGAGTGCTTCGAAGTTTGCCCCTGCCGATATCAGCCCTGAGGAGCTGGTGACGCTTAAACAATGGTGGGACGACGAGGTTAAAGCTCGGTGCTATGTGATGGCATCGATGTCCAATGAAATGCAATGGCGTTTTGAGAAGACGAAGTATGCTGCTGACATACTTCATCATCTCAAAGAGCTGTACGGGGAGAACTCTCGACATGAGAGGTTCACGGCTGTCAAGGAGCTGATGACGAGCCGCATGCGCGATGGGACTTCGGTCCGCGAGCATGGGGTTCGCATGATTGGGCTCGTTGAAAAGCTGTCGGGCCTTGATATCACACTTCCACACGAGCTGTCTGTGGATGTACTTCTCCTCTCGCTGCCTGCTGCATTTGACCCCTTTGTGGTCAACTTCAACATGAACAAGCTGGAAGCCACCCTCGAAGAGGTGGTTAACAGCTATAGGAGATATTAGTTTATTTTTGTCTTTCAAATTTTAAGTTGTTGTTACGAGACGTTTTATTGTTCCTGAATTATTAAAAACATTATTTCTATTCCTATGCTTGATAGAGATGGATATTCTTGTATGTTTGCTAATTCGATTTGCAATATTTACAAGAATGAATGTTTAATTGGAACTGGGGAACGCGAAAACGATCTATACACCTTAAGATTAAAAGACGTTCCAACTCGCGATGTCGAAACACACACAACAACGATTAAACGGAAACACGATAACTTGAACCCAGCACAACTTTGGCACGCTAGGCTAGGTCACATTTCCCTAAGCAGGATGAACAAGCTAGTTAGGAGTGATTTGTTTGATCTGTCAGACATAAACTCCCTACCGACTTGTGAATCCTGTCTGAAAGGAAAGATGACCAAGCAACCCTTCAAGGGCAATGGTGAACGTGCCCAAGGCCTATTGGATTTGATCCATACTGATGTGTCCGGCCCATTTAGTATCGGTACTAAATACGGTCACACATACTTCATCACCTTTACCGATGATTACTCTAGGTATGGGTACTTGTACTTGATGAAGTACAAGTCTGAATCCTTTGAAAGGTTCAAGGAGTTCAAGGCTGAAGTAGAAAATCAATTAGGCAAAAGTATTAAGGCACTTCGATCTGATCAAGGTGGTGAATACTTAAGTACTGAGTTTCAAGACTATCTGAAAGAGAATGGGATTCTCTCACAGTGGACCCCTCCGGCCACACCACAGCTAAATGGTGTAGCGGAGCGTCGTAATCGGACCTTGTTGGACATGGTTCGATCTATGATGAGCTTCACTGAGCTTCCGACCTCGTTTTGGGGCTATGCGCTCGAAACGGCGGTCATGTTGTTGAAAAATGTCCACACCAAGGCAGTGGATAAGACTCCATATGAGATATGGATGGGCAAACCACCCAAGTACTCATTTATGAGGATTTGGGGATGTCCTGCTTACGTGAAGCAGACAGTGGGAGATAAGCTGGATACGAGATCCATCTTATGCTACTTCATTGGATATCCAAAGAATTCCATTGGATACTACTTCTACTATCCGAGCGAGACAAAAGTGTTTGTTTCTAGGAATGCCACCTTTATGGAAAGGGAATTTCTACTTGATAGCAAGGGCAAAATAGTAGAACTCGAAGAGGTTCGAGAACCAACTGAAGTACCAAGTGAATCTCCCGCACCTACTGAGCCAGTACCAGATGTGGTCGCACCTAGGAAATTCGAAAGGATTCCTAGGGCTCCTGAAAGATATGGTTTTCTCCTTGAAGATGATCAAGGTGATCAAGTTGTTGGATCTGATCCAAGAACTTTCAAGGAGGCAATTTCCTATGCTGATTATAACTTATGGTTTGAAGCAATGCAGTCTGAGTTTGACTCAATGCATGCTAACCAAGTTTGGACTCTCGTTAACCCTCCCGAAGGAATCGTTCCTATTGGGTGAAAATGGGTCTACAAGAGGAAACTTGGGCCTGATGGTAAGGTAATGACCTACAAGGCACGAATGGTCGCGAAAGGTTACACTCAAAGGCAAGGTGTTGACTATGATGAAACCTTCTCGCCAGTCGCAATGTTCAAGTCAATTAGAATATTGTTAGCCATAGCCGCATGGTACGACTATGAGATATGGCAAATGGATGTGAAAACTGCGTTCCTTAATGGAAACATTAAGGAAGAGATCTATATGACGCAGCCTGAGGGTTTCACATCTGTTGGAAGCGAGCATAAGGTATGCAAACTTCAGAGATCGATCTACGGTCTCAAACAAGCATCGCGAAGTTGGAACCTGAGATTCGATGAAACAATTAAGGAATTTGGTTTCATCAAGAATCCCGAGGAGCCATGCGTTTACAAGAAGGTAGTTAAAAGTGCTGTGACGTTCCTAGTACTTTATGTTGATGACATTCTACTCATTGGGAATGATGTAGGAATGTTACAGTCAACTAAAGTATGGTTGTCTAGTAGATTTTCGATGAAGGACATGGGTGAAGCATCCTATATTCTTGGAATACAGATCTATCGGGATAGATCTAAACGGATGCTCAGACTCACCCAAGCTACCTACATCGATACCATACTTAAGAGGTTCTCTATGGAAGAGTCCAAGAGAGGACACCTACCTATGTGCCACGGGGTCACTCTATCTAAGTCTATGTGTCCAAAGACTGATGAGGAGATAGAGAGTATGGCACATGTACCATATGCCTCGGCTATAGGTAGTATTATGTATGGCATGATCTCGACTAGACCGGATGTCGCATATGCTCTGAGTGTCACGAGCCGCTACCAGGCCAACCCCGGCCAATTCCATTGGAAGGCCTCTTAGGTCTCCTTGAATTGTCTTGATTGTCTGGGTACTAACATTTGCAGGTTGTTAGCCATCGCTTCACCCAGTTGCAAGTCATGTGTTCAGGGGGAACAGTAGATAACCAGCTGAGAGAAGCATTTTGCGTTGAGAGTATACCAGTCGCAATGTATACCAGTCGCGGTAAGTACCAGTCACAGGGGGAACCAAGATCTGGATTGTTAAGTGTGACGTCGTCTGAATATGTTGCGTCTGGACACTAAGATGTTGCATAGATACAGTCTATACTTACTCGTGACCAGATCTTTCCTATCTTGCGACACATTAAAAACCAGCTGCAAGGTTATAAAACCAGACGCAGCAGTTGTGACTTAATATTTTTGGCGCGCGTCTTCTACTTTTAAAATATTTATGTTACAAAATATCCTTTGAAAACATTTTGTTCAATTAAACTATTTTGGAAAAATCTTTTACTCTGTACAATTAAAATATATTTAAAATCTTTTCCAAAAATAGTACGCGTTGCTCGATGACTGACACGTGTCTTTGTCATCATTCCAAAAGTCACATCTACACCGTTACCAATTTTTTTAACTTTTCGTATTCCTTATATACTACGGTACACTATTCACTGTCCCCTACCTTGCAACATTTGCGTTATCGTACTCTAGTATTTTCTTGTGTTTTCTCTTGCAAATACTTTTCAGGCATTCTTCACTCAGTTTCCGACGACAATGGCATCATCGCTAATCAGCAGCAGCCATCACATTGATTTTGACTCTGTTTTTGGCATGGAAGATGCGAGTCTAGCACCGATGTTTGAATCTTTGATTACGACGGGATTAAAGGAATTTTTGGGTTGCCCCGCCATATTTTATGAAACCGCTCTCACCGAGTTCTTTGCTAATGGTTCTGTCAGAGATGGACTTGTAGTCAGCACTATTGGGGGAACTGCCGTTGAAATCTCTGAATCAGTTTTTGCAGCGACATTTGAGCTACCTTCTGAGGGTCTGACAGATTTATCAGATGTGCCGAAGAATATTGTATTTGATGCTCGGAGCTTATTTTCTGACTCCAAAGAGCAGGTTACGTGTTTCAAAAATGAATTGAAAATAGAATATCGCCTGCTTCACGATATTCTAGCAAAAACAATCTACGTCAAGGCAGGTTCCTTCGATGCCTGATTAGTCCTCACGACTCGAAACGTCATTGAGACTCTACATGATAGGCGTCTAACTTTGACCCGTTTGCCGACTCACTTGGGGTCATAAGGCGTCGGGATTGGGTGAGACCCCGATGCATGTAGGAGTCGATGCATCGTTGTCGAGGATTCACTGCTCGCAGACATGCGTGAATATCCTATGCTATTTGAGGGGATAATAGTGTATAAATCTCTGGCCAGAGTACTAGAAGTGTTTTAGATAAATGTGTTTACCTAGTTACACTCACGATGTCACTATTCGATCTCCTAGATGTATGCATAGCTATCGGATCTTTAGCGACTCTCGATTTACCAATGGTCGTTGATCTGATCGGGATATATGGATTGAAAGGACCGTACTGTACTCTAACCACGACCGACTGGTTCTTGCAGGCACTATCAGTGATACGTAGGGATCATGGGGCGATGTTGCTAGACGCTTTACCATGATCCGTTGGGCAGGTCCGGAATTGTGATTCCGGAGCCACAATGGTTGTGGGCCCACGGCTAGCTGTATCCCTGAATCATTGAGGGTCACACAAGTACTAGATTCGAGATTCCCGCACGGATACTCAGCTCAATGTGTTGAGCACGAGAAGAGGATTTCGGGAAGTGCGACTTCCCAAAAGTCAACAGGGGTCAAACTGGGGTTTCCCGCTGTTGAGGGGCAAAACGGTCATTTTGTACTGGGGTTCTGAAAAATGGTTTTTCAGATCATAATATTCAGTTTTGGAAACTGAGTCGATCCGTCCGATCTGATTGGTGATCGGAGTTACGGTGAAGTCTCGGTGGTGGAGATGAACTGAATGTTCATCGTTGGACCCGGGCCCGTTGGGCCGGTCCAAGTCCAACACCTAAGCTTATTTAATTAAGCCTAAACCTAGACTAAACATATAACACATGATACAACTTAACCTAACCCTAGACACAAAGTGGCCACCCCCTTCCCTCCTCTCCAAACGCCGCCGCCGCCTTAACCTAACCCTAGACACAAAGTGGCCACCCCCTTCCCTCCTCTCCAAACGCCGCCGCCGCCGCCCGCCGTGCGCCGCCGCCCGCCGTGCGCCGCCGCCGCCGCCGTCCGTTGTCGCCGGAAATTCGTTTCCGGCCAACTCGACAAGGAGAATCCGTTCGTGCAGAATTCGTCAGTGCTTCTAGTGTAAGCTGACGAAGGAGTCTCGGTTCTGGTCGTGGACCGGATTGGCGATATCTACCGTAGTCTACCGAGAAGAGCCGACGTTATTCTAACTACGGTTGGAGCCAGGCACAAGTGCCAGCAAGGTAGTGGTTTTGAACCCCCTATGTATGTCGATAATTGTTATTGAATTTTTCGTATTGATCGTCTCCCGGCATCTGTTCTTTGTTCTTCCGCTGCCTCGCCGGGGGGCGGATCCGGATCCCCAACAGAAGCTGACACAAATCTGTGAGGGCAATGATTAGACAAAGGAGAACAAGCTTACTGTGGCAAAAATATGAGTCCCTAAAGATGAAAGATGGAGAAACCATGGCAGAGTTTGATGAGCGCTTTTGTAACGATCGGACTTTTCTTAAGGGAATTTTAGAAGTTTAGGGTTCAAATTGAAAGACTCACAAGTTTCGATTCTAAATGATGAACCAATCGTTATTAAATTCTGTGGGATAAAGTGCAAATAATTTCAACACTTAAACAATAAGAGAAATCAGACGTGAACTATAAAGGACGCGGAAATTCTACACATCTAAATGATAATGTCATACGCGGAAATGGGAGAGATCTGATAATGTCATAAGTGAAAATTTCAAGCATGAAGTCTGTACAGATTTCTACAAAATAATCGAACTAGAAATCTGATTCAAACAAAATACTAAATCTAAGGTTTCTGTACAACAAAATCTAAAACAGAAAGGAGCAATGAAATCTGGTCTCCACGATAAACACTTCCTTCCTTTCTGTTCATCTCCCTCCAGCTCTTATTTGCTCAATACCTGCACTCAATGAAAGCTAGTGAGCCAAAGGCCCAGCAGGTAAAATCTGGGATATCGAAGGCATACAGATAAAAGCAAACGGTATATGATACAGAGAAAAGCAAACGGTATATGATACAGAGAAAAGCAAACGGTATATGATACAACTGAGATCTGAGTACACTTAACAATAATTAAGCAAAGTATAAAACTGAGGAATCTGAATAATTACGAAAGCATGAAACATGAATCAGTTATGAAAACATTTTCGAAGCATCTTTAAACATACTGCAGAGCTGTGATTAAAATCACACATACGCTCTTTATTTCTTTTCTGAAATTATGACAAAGACACTTGTATATTTGGTCCAATTCGCTTGATCAAACTCCTGATATCAGTATTAGCATAAAGCTCATGGTTGAAGGGGTATACAGATCCGTCAATCCGTAATCCTGATCCTTCCTATTTGAAAGGGCACACGGTTCGTCAGCCACGCACTCACCCTTCCTCTGGGGACCATTTGTTGCCAAAGTCATAACTTAAAACTTTCATAAACATAATCTTTATGCTCTTTCTTTTCTTTTGTAAATCTGTTTTCCTTTTCTCTTAGTATGATTTACTGGTTTTTGTTTATTAAATGATGCTCCTCTGGAACTGTATAAGGATTCTCTGAAATGCTTGCGAAGATGAAAACTGAATAAAAATACTACTTGAATCTGTCAATTGAATCGGATAATTCTTTCAAATTGAAGTGGAAATAATAAGGAATCTGACTCTGGAATTTCGCTATTAATTGTAAAGAAATAGAGAAATGAACAGGTAACATCTGACTGAATATAACGTTACAAGGAAGAAGAAACAATCCAGCTGTCAGCTGGTCAACTCATACGTCAACGTTGTTTAAACGAAGGAACTCAGCTGTTGGTAAAACAAGATACTTCAGATGTCAGTTGGTCAACTCAGTAGTCAACACAACTTAACAAAGAGATTCAGACGTTAAGCAATCCAACATCTGAACACCAACTAAAACAACATCTGAATACAAAGTACGGTAACAGCTGAATATAATTAACGCGACAGCTGAACTCAAACGAATGCAACAGCTGAACACAAACTAATACGACATCTGACAACAGCTGAACAAGAACAATGCAACAGCTGAAAGCCACACTTAGAATTTATCCAACATAGAATATCAGTTGTGGTTTAAGAACCAGATTTCAGACTTAACCAGGTGAATAAACATGAACGACGATGGTTTCCTTTGTCTGAAGAAATCAAAATATCTCAAGAACTTTCTGGAAAAAGATCGAATAAGGTACTTGTAAGCTACTTCGAAGAAATATCTTTAGAATACTCAAGAAAATACTGGACGTACATCATCAAACCATTTCCTAAAACATTTCTGGATCAAAATACAGTAAATACGTACCTTTGTAAAAACAGAGCATGAACATACTTTTATTTGAAGAACAGCCGTAGCAAAACTTCAAATCCTTAAAACTCACACAAACATGCATACAGAACTGAATATATGCTTTCATGAGTGAGCAATAAACAGATTTTACTTGCCTGAATTCTGCAACACAAACACAGCCGAAATTCAGCAAATCACCTGCACTCCGTTCGTCTCCTTCAAAAGTTTTGAAAGGATTTTTCTCGGTTTCCTTAAGAAAGAGCACCGCTTACTATGATTTGTTTTGAAAGTAATGATGCATGAAGCAGCTTATGATTCTATTTATATGATTTAAATGCCTAAGGAAGGAAAACACATTATCAATATGTCAAAGTCCCCTAAAAGCGTACTCTGTTTTTCAAAGTAAAATCCGATGCACTAAAAACCAAGCCATTTTAGTTAAATCGAAGGATCCGATTTGTTTGCAATTAACCTGCTAAACAACTGCAGAATTTATGTTCTAACATCTGGAAGTCTATGCATTGCAATAGAAATCTGAATAAAGAATGAAGCTAACTTCTGAATGTCGATTTAATGAAGTCTGAAACTTACGAAATCATGAAATCTGAAATTTAGCTTTTCAAGGCTTAAAACTAAACAGTACAAATCTGAAACTTGAAATTCAACCGAATTAAGAGTTGAAGAAAATAGCATATCAATTTAATCCCTCAAATCTCATAACTTATTAATTGTGGATATAAAAAGGTCTGGGCACTACAATCTACCCCCCTTAAAAGAATTTCGTCCTCGAAATTACTTACTTGAAGAGGTCTGGGTAGCTTCTCTGCATATCAGCTTCAACTTCCCATGTTGCTTCTCTTTCTGAGTGATTTTTCCATTGAATTCTAATCATTGGGATAGTTCTGTTTCTTAACTTACGATTTTCTTTCGCTAAAATCTTCTCTGGAATCTCTCGTAAGTCAAGTCTGATGCTAATTGAATGGGTTCATATCTGGGTACATGCGAAGGGTTCGCAATGTATTTTCTAAGAGCTGATATGTGGAACACATTGTGAACAGTAGACATCTCTGGAGGTAACGCTAAACGATACGCTAAAGTACCGATTCGTTCTAAGATCTGAAATGGTCCAACAAATCTGGGACTTAGCTTTCCCTTTCTACCAAATCTGATAACACACTTCATTGGTGAAATCTTTAAGAACACATGATCTCCTACTTCAAAGTTCAGATCTCTGCGATGACTGTCTGCATAGCTTTTCTGCCTACTCTGAGCAGTTTTCATTCGATCACGAATTATTTTAATTGCTTCAGAAGTTTTTTCAACAATATCAGGTCCTATCTCCGTTCTTTCACCTATATCATCCCAAAGAATCGGCGAACGACATTTTCTGCCATACAAAGCTTCGTATGGTGCCATTTCTATCGAATTTTGGTAACTATTGTTATAGGTGAATTCAATTAATGGCGATTTAGAATCCCAACTATCTGAAAAGTCAAGAACACTAGCCCGTAACAAATCTTCCAGTATTTGGATAACTCTTTCTGATTGTCCATCTGTTTGAGGATGGAACTGTAACGACCCGACTTTTCTTAAAAGAAATCAAGAATATTGGGGTTCAAATTGAAAAACCCAAAGATTTCGATCTTAACAAACATAAAAGTCGTTACTAAAATTCTGGACTAATTGCGAATAAACACAATTCATGACTGCTGAAATGCGAAATGAACGAGACAATGACGTGAGCGGAAGTAGAACCAAAATCTGGTAAATACTTTTCATAACCAATGAAGAAAATCAGCTGCAAGGGTGTACAAAACACGGAACTAAATCCTCGGCTGATCGTAATTGTTGGGAAAGCGGTGGTGGATCCGGATCTCGTCTCCCGGCGGCACAGCGGAAGTTTAAAATTAGCGCCGGGAAACGTTCAATACAATAAAACAATTCAAAAAACCATTCATAGGGGGTTATTTGATTGTTACCTTGTTAGCGTCTAGGCGCCTGGCTCCGACCAGTTTCACGAGGAAACCGGCACTTCACGGTAGGCGGCGGTAGATTACGTCTAATCAGGTCCACGACCGGAAGCAAGGTTCCTTCGTCATCCTGCACTAGAAAGCCTGACAAGATCAGCATGGACGGAAACTCCTCGAAAAGTTGGCCGGAGCAAATTCCGGCGAGGGGTGGCGGCGGCGGTGGCCGGCGGCGACGACTTTGGGAGAGGAGGGGCGGGCGAGAGGTAATAGTGGAGGCTAGGGTTTGTAATGATGTGATTGAGTTATGATTAATTAAGCCCTAAGTCTCTTTTAATAAGACTAGTAATGGACTTGGACCGGCCCAACGGGCCCGGGTCCAAATGACGATATCCATCAATGCGACTTCATTACAACTCCGATCGCCGATCAGATCGGACCGATCGACTCAGTTTCCAAAACTGAATATTATGATCTGAAAAACCATTTTTCAGAACCCCAGTGCAAAATGACCGTTTTGCCCCTCAACAGCGGAAATCACGATTTGACCCCTGTTGACTTTTAGGAAGTCGTACTTCCAAAAATCCTCCTCCTATGCTCAACACATTGAGCTCAGTTTCCGTGCAGGAATCTTGAATCCAGTACTTGTGTGACCCTCAATGGTTCAGGGATACAGCTAGCCGTGGGCCCACAACCATTGTGGCTCCGAAATCACAATTTCGGACTTGCCCAACGGATCATGGTAAAGCGCCTAGCAACATCGAGCCATGATCCCCTAGGTATAACTGATAGTGCCTTCAAGAACCAGTTGGTCGTGGTTAGCGTACAGTACGGTCCTTTCAATCCATATATCCCGATCAGATCAACGACCATTGGTAAATCGAGAGTCGCTAAAGATCCGATAGCTATGCATACATCTTGGAGATCGAATAGTGACATCGCGAGTGTAACTAGGTAAACCCATTTACCTAAAACACTTCTAGTACTCTGGCCAGAGATTTATACACTATTATCCCCTCAGATAGCATAGGATATCCATGCATGTAAGCGAGCGGTGAATCCTCGACAACGATACATTGACTCCTACATGCATCGGGGTCTCACCCAACCCCGCCGCGTAATGACCCCAAGTGAGTCGGCAAACGGGTCAAAGTGAGACGCCTATCATGTAGAGTCTCAATGACATTTCGAGTCGTGAGGACTAATCAGTACAACAAAGACCTCGGACTTATCCACTCGACAAATGGTAACCACTTGGAAAGTCCGAACGAGGGTAGTTCGATAGATCACCAGGTCACTATCTATCTGCAT
>KV002518.1:73952-99234 GCA_001598015.1 Dorcoceras hygrometricum
TGCTATGTGATGGCATCGATGTCCAATGAAATGCAACGGCGTTTTGAGAAGACGAAGTATGCTGCTGACATACTTTTTCATCTCAAAGAGCTGTACGGGGAGAACTCTCGACATGAGAGGTTCACGGCTGTCAAGGAGCTTATGACAAGAAGCATGCGTGATGGGACTTCGGTCCGCGAGCATGGGTTTGTGAGGGCGAGCGGTAATACCGCACTCTCATCTCCCTGCTGGGATCGTAGCCACCATGCGCCGAGTGGTTAACTACCACAGTTCATGGGCGAGGCAACAGCAGGTCGAGTTGTTTGATGCATCTGGTAATTGGGTGTAGTTTCATGGCGAGTGGCTCACTACCACACTGTGAACTCACCCCGTGGCCACGGTACATTGTCGATGTTTCTTGGAGCTATGTTTGAGTTCCTTAGCTCCCTAGTGGGTAGAGCTTTCTTTTGTTCCTTGGTGTCTCATGCATAGCATCTACAATTTATTCCTTGCTGTATATTGCTGTTTTATGTTTGCTCTCCGTACTGGGGTTTAACCCCATGATCCCTCCGGGGCTTGGTTGTTCCTTGTTGCTTTGTTTTCAGGAAACCCAGGTTCTACAGCTGGTCGTGGGTTTAACCCAGCTGGTGGTGCCCCAGGAGGTGGCTAGAGTGTCCCAGATTGCATATAGCATACTTATATATATATGTAGCAGTTAGCCAGGGAGATGCCCTGCGCTTTGTTGTTGTACTCTTAGGGGAGTCTGTTATGTTTGGAATTCTGTATGCTATTATTGTTGGCAGGTTGCCTTATTGGTTTTAAACTGGGATCTTATTTTGAGTATCGCATTATTTTAACTTATATCGTTTTAAACCGTTGGGCCTAAAAGCGAAAATTTTACCCACTTTTTGATAGCTTCCGCATGTGTTTATCTGTTGAGAGCACGAGGCCTGACACATTCCCACTTCCATTCGGGAATAGGCAGTGGCTTCAACAACCCAGCTGGTCTTTGATGTTCAGCCTTCACCAGCTGACAAGTTAAACATTCCGAAACAAATCTGGCAATGTCTCGTTTCATCCCTGGCCACCAGTACAACTGCTGAAGGTCCTTGTACATCTTAGTACTCCCCGGATGAACAGAGTATGGGGCTGTATGGGCTTCTGCCATCAAATCTGATCTAAAGGTGTCCACTTGTGGCACCCAGATTCTTCCTTGAAATCTGATTACTCCATCGTCTGAAAAGTAGAGACTGCTGCCTCTTTCTCTATCTTGCTTAACCCACTTCTGAAGTTGTTCATCTTTCGATTGACCCTCACGAATTTGGTCCATAAAATCTGATCTCACCGAGAGATCTGCTAAGACTGACTTGCTGCTGCTGGTTACTAATTCTAGTCACAACTTCTCAATTTCAGCTGCCAAGGGTCTTTGGACAGTGAGCTGTGCTATCCCAACGGACTTCCTACTCAATGCACCAGCAACCACATTAGCTTTTCCTGGGTGATAGCTGATCGTGCAATCATAATCTTTTACCAGCTCCAGCCATCTCCTCTGCCTCATATTCAGCTCATTCTGAGTGAAAAAGTATTTGAGGCTCTTATGATCTGTGAATATCTCACACTTTTCCCCATACAAATAATGTCTCCATATCTTCAAGGCAAACACTACGGCTGCCAGCTCTAAGTCGTGCGTGGGATAATTTTTCTCATGGTCCTTCAGATGTCGGGAAGCATAGGAGATCACCTTTCGATCTTGCATCAATACGGCACCTAAACCCATCTTAGACGCATCTGTATAAATCACAAACTTCCCTTGATCAGACGGCATGGTTAATACTGGTGCTGCTATCAGCTCTTTTTTCAACTTCTTGAAGCTGATTTGGTATTCTGGAGTCCAATCATACTTAACCAGCTTCCTTGTTAACGAGGTCAATGGAACAGCTATCTTGGAAAATCCTTGAATGAATCGCCTATAATAACCGGCTAATCCCAAGAAACTCCTCACCTCTGAAACCGACTTTGGAACTGGCCAGTCACGTACAGCTTCTACTTTGCCTGGGTCTACTTCTAATCCATCTTTAGATATAATGTGACCTAAGAATGCTACCTTATCCAACCAAAAGTCGCATTTACTATACTTAGCGTATAGCTGCTTACTCTTTAGAATTTGAAGCACTTCCTTAAATGCTCAACATGTTCAACCTTTGTCTTAGAGTATATTAGGATATCATCTATAAACACAACTACGAACTGGTCCAAAAAGGGTTGGAAAACTCTATTCATCAAATCCATAAAAGCTTATGGGGCGTTAGTTAAACCAAAAGGCATCACTAAAAATTCATAGTAACCGTAACGGGTTCTAAAGGCTGTCTTATATATATCGACTGCCTTAATCTTCAGCTGGTGGTAACCCGACCTTAAATAAATCTTAGAAAAGACTGCTGCTCCTTTCAATTGGTCAAAAAGATCCTCAATTCTAGGAAGGGGATATTTATTCTTAATGGTCAGTTTGTTCAGCTCCATATAGTCTATACACAGTCTCAAACTTCCATCCTTCTTCTTGACAAAAAGAACAGGGGCTCCCCAGGGCGAAGTGCTTGGTCTAATAAATCCTTTTTCTAACAGATCTTGTATCTGTTCCTTTAATTATTTCATTTCTGAGGGAGCTAAACGATAAGGTGGTTTGGATACAGGGGCTGCTCCTGGAACTAATTCGATCGAAAATTCTAATTCTCTATCTGGCGGCAGTCCTTGTATATCTTCTGGGAAAACTTCAAGAAATTAGTTTACCACCTCCACGTCTGAAAGTTGGGGCTTTCTAGTCGCTGCTAAGGATGACAGACTTATTATATATCCTACCCCTCCTTTCCTTAAACATCTCTGAGCCTTAAGTGCTGATATAAGGCGAGGAATCCTCCACGTCTGAGCGGCTTCAAATTGGAACGGGTCTCCTCTAGGCGGGTTAACTGCTACTGCTCGAGTCTTGAAATTAATTACCACTCCATGCTTGGTTAACAATTCCATCCCCAAAATCATGTCGAACTCAGGCATCGGCAAAACAATCAAATCTGCGGAAATCGAATGCCCTTGGAGCCTAAATCCTAAATTCCTAAACATATCATGGTATATTAATTCTTCTCCTGAAGGCACTGTTACACAAAAGCCTACAGCTACACGATCAGGTCCAATGGGTAGCTTCCTAGCAAACTTAGCTGCTATAAATGAATGGGTGGCTCCTGAATATAGCAAAGCCACAGAAGGCAAACCAGCTATTAAAATCTCACCCGTAACCACTGTAGAATCTGGATTGGCCTGTTCGGTTGTCATCACATATGCTCGGCCGGTCACCAGCTGTCTTGACTTTGGGAAATTCTTCATCATATGCCCTGGCAACCCACACTTGTAGCAGACGTTCTGTCCAAGTCTGCACTGACTAGAGTTTGACTTCTGGCACTTAGGACACATTGGTATGTTGTTACCGGCTGGAAATGCACTGAGCGGTTGGATAGGCAGAGGCTTCAGTTCCAGTAGGGGTTTCTGCTCTTGAGGCCTCTGCTGATTCTTATTTTGCTTCTTGAAAGGCCTTTGATCTTTCTGCTGAGAGGCCTGCCTCTTCTGCTGCCTTTCTTCATCTATATCTTTCCAATCCCTCTCAATTCGCAGGGCTCTATCCACTTCTTCTCTATATGTCTTGGGCACAGATAGCCTAACGTTCATCTTGAACATGGGCTTTAACCCTTCCACAAAGTGACTCAACTTTTCTGCTGGATCATTTCCATTTAGAGGCACAAAATAGCATCCTCTTTCAAATGTCCGCGCATACTCTTGCACAGTCATACTTCCTTGTTTCAAAGTCAGAAACTCTCTCTTCAACTCAGACCTCTTGTCTGCTGTGAAGTACTGTTCGTAAAACACTTGCTTGAAATCTGCCCAAGTGCGATTCATTAAATCCACCGATAGCTTAGCTTCTTCCCACCAAATCATGGCGTCATACCTCAACATATAGATAGCGCACCTTGGCCTATCTAAATCTGGCATCTGGAGGTACTCAAAGATAACCTCCATCGACTTAATCCAGCTATCAACAACTAAAGGATCAGTTGTACCACTAAACTCTTTCGGCTTTTGTCTTCTGAACTTCTCTTGAGGATCATCATCGGGGTTGGATTCATCTACTGGGATATTTCTTCTTCCTTGACCAGACATCTTAATCTATAGCCCGTAATCCACCACAATGCAATAATCAGAACATGCTAAAGGTAAAAACAAATTCTCTGAAACATAAAATAAACTCACAGCGCTGGAGAAACGGTTGACAACTGCTGTTCCAACTGGAAGTGCGTGTGTTTATCTCAGGACCATGCTCTGATACCAAGTTGTGACGTCCCAATCCTCATGGGGTCACGAAAGAATAATAAAAAGAAAAGAAGGGCTGAATGGGAATTGTTATAAGCTGTATTTCTTATAATTAAATCAAAATTCAAACACAAACATAATATGGCGCCAGATACTGGAACAGCTGAAACAATTTCTTTAATAACAGATGTTACAAAAGTGCAAAATGCGATATTACAACTTCGTAATTCTATATGAATTCACTATTGTTGTAATGGATCTAATACAGACTTATCAAAAGATCAAAAACAACAACAGCTGCTGCGGAAAAACATCGGCCGTAGATAAACACAATCACCACAGCTGGTTCAGTTGCTGCCTCCCGCCTGCCCCAGCTCTGTCCCACCTGCACCATTTTAAAACTAATGAGCCTAGGGGCTCAGCAAGTAAAATCTGAAGATAACAATTTCGCATAATGCTGGCAGACATCTAAACATATCGTAACTTAACAAAACAGTATAAAAGGAAGTCATTCATCAGCTTTCATAAACTTTCTTTCGTTAAACTTGGAAATGGGGAAGATGACCCAGATCCCATTCTTATTTTCTTGTGATTTATGGCTTAGAAGCTCTCCATAGGTCCGTGGTGCACCTGATCAAGTGACTACTGATATCAGCCTTAGCATTTAGCTCGTGGTGAAGGGGCAACTGATATCTGGACAGCTGATCACCCCTCCATGGTGACCGTCTGTTATCTATGCCATAAATCCTTAAATTGAAACGTTCTTCCTTTAAACTCAGCTGGTTGAAATTTGATTTTGAAATCATCGTTCGAGTTCACAGTGCTTCGAAATTCTTTCTTTAAAACTTCTTTAAAACATTGTCGAGTATCGGGTTCGACTACTGGGACTTATCGTTAAAAGGAATCAGCTTTTGCTAAGGGAAACAATTTCGTTATAATAAAACAAACGCAAGGATATTTGATAATATTGAAACATATATTAAATGAAACGACATCGTGTAAGAATCAGACGTTGGGTAATGAATCAGTCGTTGGATAAGAATCAGCTGTTGGTTCTAAGAAAATCAGTTGTTGGGTAAGAATCAGCTGTTGGATAAAACTCAGCTGTTGGTTTATGAATAATCAGACGCTGGTTCTAAGAAAATCAGCTGTTGGGTAAAAATCAGTTGTTGGGTGAAAATCAGCTGTTGGTTTATGAACAATCAGATGCTGGTTCTAAGAAAATCAGCTGTTGGGTAAAAATCAGCTGTTGGGTGAAAATCAGTTGTTGGTTTATGAACAATCAGACGCTGGTTCTAAGAAAATCAGTTGTTGGTTGTCGACCATAGTCAACTCAGCTGTAAGTTAAACAATAATGAAGGACTAACCCAATTCAGACGCAAGACAACTCACGGCTGAACGTAACACTTAGAATTTTCTTAACACAAATATAACTGCTGAAAAGGGGAACTACTGATTATAACTTGGTGTTGTAACATCAAAACTACGGCTGCGCTATCAGCCGTTGCCTATCAAACCAGACTTAACTTCTGATTCGACTAGCAACTCCGATTACATAGCGTCAAGTTCCGATGTCACCATCCACCGGAAGGAATATCATTCATGAACATACTACTTAAACGCGATTGCTCAACATTTTAAAACAACATTTTCATCTTCTTCCTCGAAGCACTCTTTAAAATTTGCAACAGAAAAAAACTTGAACCCGATCATTCCAAGATTTCCTAAAACATGCTTAAACATAACTTATCTTAACATAAACAGGCAACAATCATGCACCGAAGAACAATATATGCTTTAAAATGGCATAGAAAGAATCAGCCTTTACTTGCCTAAACCTGCGAAACACAGAAGCAGCGGGTCTCAACAGGAGTTCTCCACAAGCACCACTACGAGCACTTTGAAGTTTTTAGAGAGAGAAATTTCTGGACAACGATGAAACTCTCTTGTTATGAAAACAATCATATACGGGATATGACTTGTAGTAGGTATTAACACTCGAGTAGGCATGGGATCCTACCAACCCGTGTCCTTTTCAAAAGAATTTTTCAAATACTCCCTACTACTATTTTGAATTTGAAAACTTTACCAAAACATTTTAAAAGAACTATTTTTGTCCAGCTGAGGGCATTTTAAACCAAAATCTGAATCTGCTCGTGTTTATGCTCGGGCGACAGCTGCCTGAAAACCTTCCGCGTCATGTCTCAAAGCAACAACTGAAAATCAGCTGTTAAAACAAACAAAATAAACTTAAGGCTGAAATACGCAATATCAAATAAGCCCTTGAAATAGAAATGGGTTAAATATGTGGTCCTATGGATTTTGGGGCGTTACAATATCACAGAACAGGTAGCACTGATGATTACTTCGTTTCTATGATTTACTGATCAGTCCCTAATTTTTACTCCTCTAAGGGGTCGAGGCCATATAGAGACACCACGTAACTCAGAGTGCGGAATATTCCGTAGACCCATATTACGACAGAAATATCAATGCTAAAACAGAGCATAATTCATATCGTGAACTTGACATGAAACAGAATTTGATACGGAACAATTGCTCGAACGGTAATTCAAAACAGAGCTTAGTATGAATAATATATATAATATTTGAAATGAATATATATAACAAAGCCCACTTACAGTCTGCTGAAATTTCTTGTCTGTTATGCGAAATCTGGTATAGCTTGTGCAGGATTGCAATGCGAAAACTTACTGGTATTATACTGAGTTTTTGTGGAATGAGTGTGGGTCCTTTGATTCTACAACGAGGTATTTATAGGTGAGGGAATGAGAGTAAAAAAGGGCAGCCATTAAACCCTTAATTTCCTGATTTTATGGCCATTAAAATGACTGTTACGAGAGCATTTGTGTAGGCATTGATTTGGGTCTCTTAATTGGCCATTAATCCCACTAATTTGGTAGTTACAATTGCGAAATTTTCTCTGTACGCGTGAAGAAGCTTTCTGAAATTCGCGGGCCAAATCTGAGTTTTCGTCGCCAAATCTGAATTTTCGTTGGTCAAAGCTGGGTTGACCGTCCAAAGCTGAGTTGACCAGTCATAGCTGAGTTGACCAGTCATAGCTGAGTTGACTGCTGACTGTACAGAATCTGTGTTGACTGCTGATTACTGGCTGCTGACTGTACATATCTCAGCTGACTGCTGATTGTCCAGAATCTGAGTTGATTGCTGATAGTCCAGAATCTGAGTTGACTGTCACGAGCAGGATCTGAGTTGCCCGAAAAGGATCTGAGTTGACCGAACAGGATCTGAGTTTTAGCCATTTTTTGTGCACCGGACCTTACAGTTTATCTTCTTATGGTGCATATCTTGTGTATATCGTTTATGTGTCATCCCATGATTAGTCGTATGTGAAGATAAAAATGAAAAAATAGTTAATAATGAGATATCGCATAAGTGATATACACGAAATATATACCACAAGATATGCACGATAATTAAATACATGGTGTTATATATATATGTGTGTGTGTGTATATAAAACCACCTCCAGCCATCTCTAGAAATGGCAGTATAAACAACCCTACCAAAAAGGCATTATATAAATTTTGTCAAAGAGATTGGCTCACTAGTGCACACCTTAACAGATCAGGCATACTCTTTGACAAAAAAAAAAAGATTTAGCCTATTAATGGGCTAATCCCCTATACATGTCAGAGGTCTCTTGATTCATATAGGTTTTAAATCGAGTGATATGCACGAGTAGACAGTGGTACGGGGGAGAGGACTTATATAACGGACTAACTTTCAGAGTATATCCTCACAATATTTCAGTAGGGAATATGCTTCACATGATAATCGAATCCGTGAAATCGGAGAAATTACTTCTACATCACCCAAATCTTACCAACTCGTCTGTGTCTCAGGGACCAAATCTGGGATATTCTTGAATATAGCTATGGGAGTGTATATGATTACAGGTAAGTGCCATGTATTGTACAAAACTCAGTGTAATAGTTGTTTCATAGTGTTTGAATGATCTGGGATAGGAAGTGAACATAGGATTACTATATTATCCGAACACTATATATATTGTGTTCTTCGCTTCTTACTCTTTTGTGCGATCTAATTGCATTAATTCTTTCTAAAGCGTGGGAGCATCACTCAACAACAATATATAATACGTCTAATAATTAATTGTGATCTGACTGCTCACCTATGTGTGTGTATATATGATTAATGGTGATCTGACTGCTCACGTGTTACATTGTAACTTGTGAATATCCACATCCCCGCACGTGGGATGTGTCAACTAGTCTTAGATTTCAGGTCCTAAAGTAAAATAATTGATAATATTTAAGTTTTCTTTTTCTAAAAAATTAATATCAAAGTTTTCTTCGTCCCTTTGAATTATATAAAATCAAAGTTACAAAGTCATCGGCAAGCCTTTCATTATTCGAACGCGTACATGTGTAGTAGATTTGAAGCAAGATATTTCAATTCAGTCACGAATTGTAGATTCAAATACATTTTCATATGAGGACATAATTTAATCCACTTGTTAACATATTACTCAAACAATTGGTATAGAATATAAACACAATCTCGATAATTATGGGTTATTATCAGAGAATAATTGGTTATCAAAGATAAGCTTTAGAAAATTTGTATAAGATAAACCATTTATTGCATGCTTGATACTTGAGTTACTACAATTACAGAAGTTCTTGATCTTTGGAAACATTACGAAGCCCAATAACAAGAACCTTATTACCATAATTACCTTCATTAATACTTATAATATTTTTCCTAGAGATATAATAAATTAACTAATCTATAATATAATATAAGATCGGAATCAATACTCGAATCCAGGTTCCATGATTATCGGCTGACTCATATTAATCCCAAGGTAATCCGAGCCAGGTTCAGCCATGACAAAGGGCTGCTCCTCCTCAGCCGAGGCGCAGAAGCCTCCGCAGGCGCTCACGAATCTGGCTATCTCGTTCAGCGACTGGAGCCGGTGGCTCAGCTCCGCAGCTTGAGCTCTGATAACAGTATTCTCGGCTTCAACATTTAGGTAATGCTGCACAGTGGCATTGAAGCGGGTGAGAATCTGGCTATTCTCTTTCCGGAGTTCAGCCACCTGAGCCATTAAGTCGTCGAGCCGCTTCTGTTTCCTGAGCCGGCTCCGCCGAGCCGACTCGCGGTTAGAGATCATACGGTTCCTCCTTCGCTGATCCAACAGAAGCAGCTGCAGGTTCTCTTCGGAGCCTGAATTCTGAAACCCAGATGAAATTGAGGAGATCCCACTTGACGAGTCCATTAGAATATCAAAATCCGAACTCTAATTTATGGGACCCCAGATGATAATCTGTATTTAATCTAGCTATATTTGTTCTTGATTCGATAATTTATAACAATATAAATATTATATGTATATATAATGATAACAGTAATAATAATAATTTAGTTCAGAAAACTGAAATCATGAAATGCAGTAGAACCAGTAGAGGAAGACGACAGAGAAGGACTGAACAAGATGGGCCCTGCGCCTGTACGAGGAATTTATCATAAAACCCTCCGAGAGGAAGAGTTCAGCAAGAATCGCAGACATGAATATAAGAAATTAGGGCAAATGATTTGAGCATTTAAGCTTGAATTGAAATTAAATCCCCAAACCCAGCATTAATCGATTCCTAATATTCGAAGGTCGCTGAATTTGATTGCACGGTGATATCAAGAATGATTTCACCAGAGTTTGTAGTAATATAACAGATTGAGATTGAAATAGACTTCAAAGTTTTTTTGAAAACTAAAAAATAATAGCAGCCATTAAGGTAGTGTAGGAAGAAGAAGATAAAAAGGTGGGGTTCTAGGAGGTGGTTTTGGCTCTCGTTTTATAGAGCGGAAATCAGGTAATCCTCTCATTTTGGAAAAAGAGTTATTACTGAATATAAAAAGTAAGATTGCGAATTTTACCGCTTCATACTTTCAAGTTTCAACTCCTCCCACTTTTTATTTTTATCATAATGAATAAAATTAAAAGTAATATTTATAGATTGTAATGAAAGAATATTTGCAGATTGCAATTGATATTAATTATCCAAAGATTTATAAATGAAATTAAGAATTTAATTATATTTTGTCATAACTTCCATATAAATTCTTACTTTCACTTTATGAATCTTGGATAATATATATATAGCCTCGATATTGTGGGCGTCCACAATGGGCGTCTGTGTGGGCGCCTAGAGATGCTCAGCCGAACATCTTAGCAATTTCATGAGATGTTCGGCTGAGCATCTCCAGACGCCCACACAATCGCCCATAACAGTCGTCCATTAAACCTATTGTTGCTGTAATATTTTGTTTGTGGAACTTGTGGAGATACCTTTTTTCCGTCTGTTTGAACCACTGGGATCTTTTATGATTTAGACTGCACTCACTGCAGTTATTATGCAAAAATATTTTTTAAACTCAAAATAGTGGGTCTTCTACAAAAAAATTATTATATATTAGTGCTCTATGACACAAGAGACTTGCATATATATGTAAATTTTGTGTTATGTGAAAAAAAATTATTTTAGTATGATATGATATTTATAGTTTAGATTTGAGATAGAGTAATGCGAAGTTGGGAGAAAAAAACGTTAGAAGTTCAAAAGAATTACTAATAAGCTCAAGCCATGAAAGTAGGATAATAAATGATTTGTAACGTGAAACGTAAAGAAGATCGGTGGTTTACCAACATAGTTTGTGATAGGGTTGGGAATGGTTCAGTTCGGTTCGGTCCGGTTTTCAAAATATTTTGGACATAAACCGACAACTGCGATTTTTGAAAAGTGTAAAACCAAACCGGTAAATTTTATACCTAAACCGGCTATGACGGTTTGGGCGGTTTCCGGTTCGGTTTGACGGTTTTTTACCTTATATTTTTATCAACATTTCAAGTTAAAACAAAAATATCGAAATATGTATAAAATTGCACAACAAACATACAAAATAACAAACCAACGTTTAACTTGCATATATCAAAAGATCAAACTTCAAACAAAATGAAAATTTTCCAAACATCAATAGAAAATATCTAAAAATCCAAAAGAAATAACAAAATAAAGTCCAAATCCTACTACTTATTACAAGAATAAGTAGCATAATCATCCAAACCAAATCACCAACTTTCTTTGGTAATAAGTAAAAGTTAAACATCATACAATATGAATAAAATAAATGTTATACAACAAAAATTTACTATTAAAAGAATACTTACCATTTATGATTCTTCATATTCTCAACATCATCCATCATTTCCCTTATGTCAATTGGTTTGGGAGTTGAGCGATTGCTCTTGTTGAAGTTTCATTGCATTTTTCTAATTCTTTGAATTGAAAAATCTTGATCATTTAATCCCTCTTTAACAATAAGATTGACTATGTGAGCAGCACATATAACATGAATATACTTATTTGACATGATCACTCCAATTACAATATTTTAGGTACTCAATTGCTCCACAGTTAGAGGAGGCATTATCAACGGTTCTTGTAAAAATCTTATCAACCCCCAATCAACCAAACAAGACTCCACAATCCTTCCTATTGTTTGTCCTCTCTTATTCTCAACCCAACTAAAATTCAGAATACATTTCTGCAACTTCCAATCATCATCAATGAAGTGAGTTGTCAAGGTTAAATAACCTAAATTTTGAATTGAACTCCAACAATAAGTTGTTAAACTTAACCTTTGATTTTTTAACAACTTTCTCATCAAACTTTTTCTTTATCATACAACTTAAAACAATTAGAATCAACTGTTTTCCTACAAGGAACAGTCCACCTAGGCTCTGCTATCCTCATCAATAGTCTAAACCCTTCACCTTCAACAATCCTAAAAGAATGTTCATCAATGATACACATCTTAGCTAGAGCCTCCCTTAAAGCCTTCACATCAAGTACTTTTGTTGGTCCGAAAATAGGATCAAAAAGATAGCCAGCGCTGATTTGACAAACAGTAAAAATTTTGCGCTGCTATAAACGAGCTGCAATAGCTCAAGGTTCTTGAACATATACAATAAACAAAGCACCGGAGACAGATCTGGTATGAAATAAAAATCATGCGGAAACACCAGAACTGAATCCTTAGTATTTTAAAACGATTCAAACAGATTTATGTGCAACATAAATCTGTTCGACTGTGCAAGTGTGCTAACTGTGTATGCCTTCAAATATGTTATGCGATGCTAAAGTAAAGCAGGTGCTGAATGAATAACAGAGTACAATACACAAGCGATTTGTTTCTGGAAGTTCGGACCTCAATGTCCTACATCTCCCCTTCTTCCACCTCGAAAGGCTCCACTAGAAGACTTTGATCCTAAAAGAATGTTCATCAATGATACACATCTTAGCTAGAGCCTCCCTTAAAGCCTTCACATCAACAACTTTGGATTCGAAACTACCATTGTTATAGATCCATCACTCTCTTTTTTCTAAAGTCCTCAATTTTTTTTGTTGTTTTGGCTAAAGTTTAAATGGATACATATCATACTTGTCTAGATCCGCCCACAAACTAAATGTACCATTCTTAGTAGGATGGGCATCAGCAGCATATTGAGAAGGACAATAATTACATGTTGCTATATTATCATCAAGAACAAAATGGTATCAAATTGCAGAAGTCCGTTTATTATTTATCGACTTAACACTTTGAGACTTAGCTTGCTTAACTGGAAGTATTCTAGGCATGATTTTGGTTTTGGTTTTGGGTTATCAATCACAACAATATTTTCAGTAATTGATGGATTAGATGGGGTACCAATTTGTTCGGATGAAAGGGTGTTAATGTCTTCATCCCCCATATCAACATCACCTCCAACTCGACTTGAACCATCCATGATTATTGCCCATATATATCAATAAACCAAATACTAGAAAGAAAATTAATTTGAAATGACTAGGAACTAATTAATAAACAACTTAAAAATTAATAATAGATTCATTCGGATTATTTAACAAATTACTTAATAAATTAATTAATAAGTTATTAACAAATTAATTAATAAGTTATTAATAAATTAATTAACAAGTTATTAAAAAATTAATATATTAATTAATAACAGATTAATTAATAATAAATTAATCTAAACACTAAACAGATTAATTAATATGTTAATTAATAATAGATTAATTAATAATAAATTATTCTAATAACAAGTTATACATTAAATACTAATATATTAATTAATTAATACATTAATTAATAATAAATCTAAAAATTAATAACAGATCTAACAGAAATTAATAATATTAACAAATTAAAAAATTAATAGTTAATTAATTAACAAATTAAAAATTAACAGATTAATTAGTAATAAAGTAAAAATTATTAACACATTAATCAATGAGGGAAATTAACCGATTAAATTAACAAGAAAATAACTTTAAAAAAAAAACAGAATAAACTTACCGTGAAAAGTGGGGAATATGGGGCTGTGAAAAGAGAGGGCTTTGTTACGGTGAATGATTTGGCTTGTTACCTTGAGTGATTTGGTGAGTGAGTGTTTTTGACAAAAACTTTTTGAAAGGTAGGGGGTGGGGGGTCTGGTGTGAGTAGTGTGAGGTTAGATTTTTTTTTTGTTTTTTATGTTTTGTGTTGGGCTAGGGTTAGTTAGTAAATGTCCGGTTCGATCCGAATTTTTACGGTTTTGGACTAGTAAAAACTATAACTAACCTATATAGGTACGGTTTTAAATTTTTCAAAACCATAACCGACCTATATATATGCGGTTTTAGAAACACGGTCCGGTTAATGTGCGGTTAGCTCGGTCCGGACGGTTTTGTAAAAAATAATTCCCATTACTTTGTGAGGTGCTACAATTAAAGAAGTAAGGATATAGTAAAAAATTATCACATTACTTTATATCGTATTATATATATACATATATTTGTATTTTTGAAATAATAGACATACTATAAATTCATATGTTCATATATTTACATCTAATTAACTTTTAAAATAAAGACTAAAAAATGTATGATAAAAAAATAAAATAGTTAATTATATAATATAATTACTAATCTCTATTTTTAAAGTCATCCATCCACACAAGATACTCCTAATAAATAGTAATATATATACATTCTGATAATTTTCAAAACGCCTCAGTCAAATTGTAACGTGGAGAATTATCAATTCAAGAATGAATGAAGAAAAAGAAAATCCTAATCATAGTTAATAAAATAATACAGAACTTACTCCATACAGGAGACCATTCTCATATAAAAACTTGACTGAAATCTTTTTAAACTCTCAAAATTATTTTCCGAACACAACATTCAAAAGGAAAATAAACAAACATTCCGCAAATTGTTTAGGTACAAACAATGGAGTGAGCCCAAGAAGATGCCTGACCTAATCAATGGAGGCAAACAAGTACTATAAAACAGAATCACTTAGAAAACTAGCACAAATAGCATACTTCACAGTTTACAAATGCTTCAATAATTAGTAAAAAAAGAGTGTGCACACAAATGTTTTGGTGATCTTTTGAGGCATTTTGTGCACACAAATGTTTTGGTGATCTTTTGAAGCAAAAATGCCATCTATAGAGAGACCAAAACGCTACCATGGTACAGTTTCATTAGTTTTCAGCACTTAGAAAGCAAAGAACTTCTTCTTCTTCTTCTTTTTGTCGAGGTAAGCCACGAGCTCTTCCTGCCGAGAGAGAGCCTCCTCAAGAGCCTGTAAAATATATAGACAATGCGTCCCAAATTACATGCATTGCAATGAGTTGAAGGTAAAAGATATGATGCACCAGTGGGTGAGGGGTGGGAGATAGTAAGAAATCTAGCGACACCTTCTTAGCAGCAGAAAGCTCTTGCTCTAATGCATCGACGCGATTCAATGCATGGTTCAGCATCTCCTCCTTCTCTGGTGGCATAGCTACAGGCTTTTTGCTGAGAACTATCACCTTGTCCTCGAGTTCGTTCATGCGCTTCATCATGCTGAAGTAGTCGGCGCTGGAAATGGCAGGTCCGGGCAACTCATAAGCATTTGCATGCCCTTTAACCATCACATCAACACCATATATGGAACTCGAATAGAGAGTTGCATCTGTGAGCTTCTTAGGCATGTTTCGTGTCATACGAACCATAGTAACAACTCCCATAACCAAGGTCATCACTCCAGTGAAGATATGATTGCTGAGTTTCTCGGATGGCTTGCAATCGTCATGCACAGGGAAATAATCCGTGGCTAAAATTCAGAACACGTATAGTATAGGTTGAAAAATTCAGTGAGTTTGTTTTGAAACGACCACATTGCTAGCATAACAGAATGACGATATGTACCTTTGGCAACATCAAAGTTATTTGCCGGTCCTTTAACCCAAGTTGTAGTGACAGTTTTGTCAACCATAGGCACATACTCACTTGTAAATGGACTAGGGTAGTTTCTGATTACCTGAGGGATTATTTTCCCATTTAGATAATTTGTAGATATGCACTTTCGTATGTAAACGAAACAAAATACATGAATTTGTGCAGGCTTATATCGAACTTTAATTCTTTGAAGCAACATCCATTAACGTTATAGCATTCTTAACACGACACTCATGCATCCACCAGATACTATTCTATATCATGTGAGACCTATCAGAAATGTGGCTTCCATCACCATAAACCCCGGTCATATTGGATCATCAAAAGCTAGATTCTCTACTGGACCCATGCGGATGATGTCACGGTGATCAAAGGACCAAGTGTATGGCATCATGTAGGTGAATGTAGTGCTAGCATACACATAAGGTTGTCCCAACTTACTTCTTCATGAACAGGGGAGAGTTGCATATTCGCAGAGTGGTCCTTGGTACCTCTTGGAGAATCCACCATCGAGCTAAAAGAGTTGTTTTTCTTCACATTCTGTGTTTCGTAATGGGTTGTCAGATTGATATGTACCAGCCACTACAAACCGAGCACAGGCTATTAGCAGAAAACTCACAAAGTACCTTGGAGGTAGCATTTTCGTCCTCCGAGATAGTTTTCTCTTCCACAGCTGGAATGACGATTTTGTTTGAGCATTTGTGTTCACCATTTCGGACCATCTTGCCATCAAAATAATCACCGGTTTCAAGTAGTTCTTAATATGAAACAAATACTAGAAGTGAATTGATTAAAGAGCTTGATAGTACATAAATAGATACAAAATACCTTCATGATATCAGCGTCGTTCCAAGGACCTTTATCAGATAGCATACAACCCCCCTTTTCGGCACAAGTGCATGTACCACCCAAGAATTCGGGCAACTCACTGATACAAGATCAAACGCAAAGATACAGTATCATCAGCATAAGTATGAATTTATCTGCTCATTGGTTAGTTTCTTGATAAAAGTCCGAGTGTTTGAGATTTACTGTAATTGTACCTTGCATCAATCACTTCGAGGAGCTTGCTCTGGTATTTATTGCCTAGAACCTGGCAAAAGGGAGAGTATAGCGGCTCAAAAGTGGTGAAATTTGAGAAAAAGAATAAGTAAAATACTTTGAAGATGTGAATGTAGCTTATTAGCTTACATGAATCTTGGAGGTGGTCTTTGGGTCAAGGAATGACTTCACAGTGTTCCACAAGAGCCTAAATCCAGAACCCGCATTGATGATGTACATGCGGCATAGGGTCTATATTTTTTTAGGATAAACAAAAATAGTGACAACAGATTAGCATTACAAGTACCTTGAAGTTCGATTCGAAAAGAACTATGATTTGGTCTTTCAGAATCGGAAAAGGAAAAAAAAAATCAGCACCTCGGGGTAGTTATCACCATCAATCTTCTGAAGACACTGGATGAGTTCTCTAGCGGCCTTGTTGAAGTTTTTAAGTCCCTACAGAAAAACTTACTTATGTTAAACTATGGCATCGCATATTTAATAGGATCTACCAGCAACTGTTTCACATGTATTCTCAATTTAAGATGATAATTGATAAAATTACTAGAAGTGTTCATTGTATGCTACTCAAAGCCATTTAGTTCTCACCCATAATCCAGTGGGAGAGAGGGTACTACATGGGTAATTTGATATCCTAACTATGGAAAAAGAATTTGTCCATTACTATCCAAATTCCAACCTGAAACATTCAATAATATAAGGCGGCCTTTCTTACGTACCACTCCCTGGACATCCAGAATGGTCGTGCTCTGGTCGATATGCTTTTTAGCTGCGATTGAGCAGGCTGGAAACTTGTCAATGAATGTCCTCTCAAATTCTTGAACATGATATTTGAGATAACGTTCAATAGTGGTGACTTGCATGAGCTTTGTAGCATCAACTTGACCGAGTCTTTCGATGTAAACTGGCCTGCCTTCCTTGTCGACACCATGATGCCCTTGTGGATAGTATTTCAGGACCTCACTTTTTTCCTTGAAATCGAAATCCTGGCATAAAATTTGAAGGATACTAGATAAATTTACTTGACATTTTAAGCTTTCCAATAATTTATTTATTTGCAGTTAAAGGTAAAAGTTTCTGCAGAATAGCAAGATCATAGAATGAATACCTCCATGATATTGTCAGCACCAAAGTCCTTCCTCCATTGAAGCATATCAGACCACATTTGCTTGGTTTTTTCAATATCAAATTTCCTGGCCTTCAAAAACCTACAAAATCCCACATATATGATATAGAAAAAAAATGAAATATAACTTTAGCTACAAAAACACTGTGATTCATTAGATGTCTCCAAACAGTGAGGCTTGGATCAATGAAACGATAAAGAAGATTTGACCTCCCCATTAGCTGCAGTTATATGCTATAGCTTTTCATGATGGGATTGGTGCCTGCTTCAACAAAAATTACCTCAACAGCATCTGATAGTCGTCGTGTTTTGAAGGGAGCAATTCTTCGAGGATAAGCACCTGTCGCAAGGCATCAACAGCTGCCACTTCCTCTGCATCTCGTTCATCCTCAAACACAACAGACATAACTCTGCTGTTACGCCTCCCCTTCTTAGTCAGAGAGTTCCTGAATTTGTTTGAGGCATTGATTGCCTTCTTCTTGAGGGATCCAAGCCTTGTTTTCCTCTCATCCTCTGTGTTTTCGAAATCAATTTTCTCTAAACCTGCCAAAGATTTTTCCCACCTGTGATATCTGTATCCGGGGATGGACACACTACAAGGAGGCACAACTTGATTTTTAAAAACACAAATTTTTTCTTTCCCATTGTGTCAGGTCTGTTCTCTCTGACGTATTCCAAGAACCATTCTAGTCCATCCTTTTCAAATTATTATGGTAATCTTCATAATCAAGATAATTATTCACATATTCATGAGATTCAACGAGCAAGTTTAACACAATCTAAACCGATCCAGACGAATAGAGATTGCATACAGGGCTAACCATGCTTACACGAGATTGAAGAGAAGATCAAAATAAACTGCAGATCACAAAAGGACTTACTCGGCCTGAGGGGGCGTTCAAGAGGTCCAGACATTGTGTCACTCATGATTACAGTTCGCAAGTTTGATTGCTCTGACGAAAATATATACACCTTCTTGAAAGCTACAAACTTGCAGGTTGCCTACACCTTTTTGCAAGAATTTGGTCAGATAAAATAGTTGTAATAGAAGAGTCGGGGAACAAAATGGCTATTGATCTAGAAAGATTGCTTCATAATGGTGGTGATTCTTTATATGGTTTTCTAACATTTACATGGAAACTTGTGGTCGAATTTCATCAAAAAGAAAACACCAGACGTTCCGGACGTTCCATTTTTTGACCCATACAACATGCATAATTAACAAAAAGTGAGGAACAAGAGGAAACATTTTACATCAATATTACAAAAAAGAAGCAGGGCAATTAATATGTAAGACACATTTATAATAATATAACTCAACTAAAAGAACATAAAAACAGAACAAGAAAATCAATCTAATGAAATATGATCAAAGCCCTGAATAGCACCATCTCCTTAAATCAAGAAACAATCCAAAAGAAATAACAAGAAAGATGAATCTTTTACACGAAAAAGGGAGCAGAAGGTTGATAATATCTTGGTTAAAGAGAGAGAGTAAGAAAATTGAGCGAGAGAAACACACAGCGGAAGAAGAGAGAACAAGCAAAAAGGAGATCTTTTGTTTTTCTTTATTACCAGTGTACAAAAATGCCGGGGCCTGATTAAGAATGGAGGGCAGAGTTTTAAATCAACCAACACCAAAAAACAATGGCTGCCCATTATTCATTCACTCCCATTCTTTCTCCAAAACACCATTGCACCATTGAATATATTCTAGAATTGTGGGATGATTTATGTGTTTCCAACAAATCTACACATATTTCTTGAATTTTTACTTTGACCATGTCTTCCTAATTCTCCGTGGCCTTTCGGGATATTTTTTCGCATTACTATTTATCACACAGTGTGCGTGCTTGTGTGTGTCTGAGATGGAGAGAGGATCTATTCTATTGTGCGTAATGCAAGCCACTCCCTTCAAATTCCAAGTGCTCCCCATCAACCAGCATGGCTTTCAGATAATAGAACATCATTGAAAATTTACTGCATGTAATATATATTCTCCAAATTATCTAAGTGACCGTTTTCGGTGTATCAAATCATTTCAATTAAGTTGTTTATTATTATCGGTCCGAGATTATTATTCTATTATAAATATGGATTTTTATTGTTATTAGATTGATTTCATAAAAAACTTTGAAATAATATGTATGATGAGATAAATATTAGGATATTATAATTGTTCATACAATGAACATAATCAAATTTAAAATATAATGACTTTTAAAATTGGAACTATTGATAGACTACTTTTATCTTCTTATTACATACGGATTGTATATTATCTGATTTTTTTTTAAAAAAAAAACCTCTTTTTCAATGGTTTTTCATCTTGAGTAGGTCCTAATTAGTTTATCAGATCTTTGAAATATAAAAAATGCCATGGACGTTTGAAATTAGAGTTATTTTTTAAAATTTAAAAGGTATAATGAAAGGGGCACCTTCTAAATTGACTTATCTTAAAATTGAATTTAAAACCTAATTGTTCCATGGTCAAACATGAAACATAAAATTAAGATAAATTGTTTCAATAAATCTCCTATTGGAAAATACCACGTTTTTTAAATAAAACGAAAAGTCACCCTAGGGGAATTCTTGTTTTTAAAATGCATAAATACCCAAAAAATAACCGAAACCCTGAAAAAGTCTAATATTATTATATTTAGTCTATTGTTACTTATTCAACATCCTTACTTACAAGGTCAATGGACTAAAAACATCCTTGGATGAATATAATTTGAGTGTCCATTTTGATTATTTACAAGGTCAATGTACTAATATTTAGTGGTGTTCCACTCTCCCAAAAGCCAACATCTGAAACTAATCTAATTAATTAAAATAATTAAGAAGACGAGGTTCGAAATAAGAATGTTGACACACACACACACACACACACACACACACACACACACACGGACCGAGTTTGGGTGAGAAGATGTCCAATCTGTTCCAGAAGGGGACACCCAAACTGATCCAGCAGATGACATCCAAACTGATCTAGATTAGGGCAAATATCAGCATCGAAGAAATCAGTTTAGATGGTGCGCATACTTGGAACAACTCGCGATGGCCTAGAGAAGCAGCAGATCAGCTTAGACGAACAACCCACAGATTAGAGAGATAGAGAGAAGCAGATCAGATATGACGAACACCCCACAGGTTTGAGTTGTTCATGTATTAGACGCGAGCTGGTACATATATGAGTTTGAGTTGTTCATGTATTAGACGCGAGCTGAATTTGATGTTATTATTCTTGGTTACTTTTTATTCAGCTCTCGCGTACAAATCAGCTCTCCCGCACTAAAAAGCTCAAACCAGCTCTCGCGCACTACAGGCACAAAGAATAAAAAAGTCCAAACCAGCTTACGCCTTACTGATAGGATCAATAGGATCAAAAAATAGTAACAAAATAGGCCCAGGAGTTCAGAAGGGAGGGGGGTGGGTTTGAATGAATTCCTTCGACTTTTATATTTCAAATCCTTTTAAAAACATTTTACAAGCCCGTGCTTAACTCAAAGCTGAGTGATCAGCTTTGAGGCTCTCAGTTCAAATCTGTTTTCTCGGTTAACAAAATAGTGCGGAAAGAAACCGATTAAACAGTGAACAGTAAATAAATAATGATGCAAGTAATGTAAAAGATAGAGTCAAGAGTTTGTTTCTGGAAGTTCGGATATCAAATCCTACGTCTCACCTTCTTCCTTTTCAGGAAGGTTCCACTAGAAGACTTTGATGGTTACAGCTTCTGCAAACACCCAATCACTTAAGCCTCGCTTAAAGTGAACTCCTAGCAACCCAATACTATGCAGATTCTTCTGCCGATTATAATCAAACGTATTTTTAAAACTGTTGGCGCAGTGGCGGATCCGGATCCCGTTTCCCGGGGCGCAGCGGAAGTTTTAAAATTTTGCACCGTAAATCGTTCAATACATAATATTAACAACAATTAAACATACATAGGATGTTTGACATGTCACCTTGCTGGCGTCTAGGCGCCTGGCTCCGACCAGATTCACAGGGAATCTGGCATTTCAAGGTAGGCGGCGGTAGATCCCTTAATCCGGTCCACGACTGGAATCAGGACTCCTTCGTCAGTATGCACTAGAAGAGCTGACGAATTTGACACGAACGGAATCTTCTCAAGAAGGTGATCGGAACAAGTCCGATCACGGCTAGCGGCGGCGGGCGACGCAGCGCGGCGGCGCAAGGGCGACGGCCGTAAGGTGTTGTGGAGAGGGAGGGGCGGCGGCCAACTTGGAGGCTAGGTGTGTTGAGTTATGTCATACAACCCTAGGCTCAAGAATAACTATAGGTGTGATGGGCTTGAACCGGCCCATTGGACCTGGGGCGGGCCAAGTCCAACGTATGAACATTCGATTCATTCCTATCACCGTGGCTTCATCATAACTTCGATCGACGATCTGATCGGACCGATCTACACAGTTTCCAAAACTGAATATTATGATGCGAAAATAATTTTTCAGACCACCTAGTCCAAAATTGCAGTTTAGCCCTCCAATTTTTGGAAATTGCAATTGACCCATGTTGACTTTTAGGAAGTCGCATTCCCTAAAATCCTCCTCCTACGCTCAATAAATTGAGATCAGTTTCCGTGCGGGAATCGTGAATCCAGTACTTGTATGACCCTCAATAGTTCAGGGATACAGCTAGCCGTGGGCCCACAACTATTGCGACTCCGAAATCACAATTTCGGACTTGCCCATCGGATCATGGTAAAGCGCCTAGAAACATCGCCCCATGATCCCCTATGTATCATTGATAGTGCCTGCAAGAACCAGTTGGTCATGGTTAGCGTACAGTACGGTCCTTTCAACATATATATCCCGATCAGATCAACGATCATTGGTAAATCGAGAGTCGCTAGAGATCCGATATCTATGCATACATCTTGGAGATCAAATAGTGACATCGCGAGTGTTACTAGGCAAACCCATTTACCTCAAACACATCCAGTACTCTGGCCAGAGATTTATTGTAACGCCCGGAAATCCTAATTACGTGAATTGAATGCATGACTAGGAGGAAAACCTTATGATTATGTGATTTGCATGTCACGTTTGTGTTTATGTGATGATTTTATGCTCTACGTGTGCTTATCGCTTTACGGTACGGTTTGAGACCGTTAAGCGGGGACGAGTCCGGAGTCGACCAAATCGAAAATATTTTAATGTTTTAGCACTTAGACATATTTTAAAGCAAAATATTTTTATTTTTATGCATAATTTCCAAGAAAATGAGATTTTATGCACGGTTACCGAGGAGGACCCGTTTTTCGCCTATACGGGCCATTTTTATGACTTTTATGACACTTTTAAAATTGAGAGGCCTTATGTTACAAAAATTAAAGGCTTCGGGGCTGATATTTAAATGTTTTTAAGCCTTTTTAATTAGGGGATGGGCTAGTATAATGATGGGCTTATATTTTTTTAAAATAAAACAAGATGGAAGGGCTTTTTAGCCCATTTTTTCACACACCCTCCACCTAAACTCGAAAATTTGCCCTAGACCTCCTCTCATCAGCCAACTTCAGACTCCATACTCTCCTTGGTGGCTGAAAATTGCAAGTTTCTCCATTGGAACTCAAGGTGTGGTCGTCTCCATTGTCCTCCGCCCCGGTATCACGTATTTTTGCTTCTCTATCAACCAAGGCATGTTATATTCTTTCTTTTCTCACCATATAAATCATAATATACTGTTTTTACAAAGATTATGCATGAATTTTATGTGAATGTTTCAGATCTCAAAGTTTATGTTCATGATCATGCTTGTACTCATATGTGCACCTCACGGTTTTGATCCTTTTTGCATGGCTTCGGTTCATGGGATGCTTGAGGGGTCTTGGCTCATGGTTAAGTGGTTCATGATGGTCCTAGGAGTGGCTGGTCGTGGTTCGAAGTGGTGGAATTGTGGTCGAACCAATGGCTTGATTTTCGCACACCGCGCAGTGTGTGTTTGTGCGTGTTTGTGCGTGTTTTGTGCGTCCGGTTGCTAACCTTCGTGCGTCTGGTGGCCGGAGCAGGGCGTACGAACTGTTTTTCGGCGGTGTGTCTGTCGCACACCGTCCAGTGTGTGTGCAGTGTGTGTTTTGTTTGAGTTAGGGTTTTGGGCCGGTTTGGTTCGGTTGAACCGGCTGGTTCAAGTGGATCGAGGCGGTTCATCGAGTCTCGAGACGAATATTTTATGTCGGGTCCGAATTATTTTATTTTTGGGCCGGGTTATTTTATTTTTAAAGTTCGGGCCGTTTTTACCGGGTCAAGTCAACTTTTAAGTTAAAATTTGTTCGAGTCAAAATTATTTTTTTGGGTCAACGATTTTAAGTTAAATTTTATGTTAAGTTGCTGGAATTTTTAATTAAATTGATTTTTAGCCAAATTTGGGCATTTTGGGCCAATATTTATTTTAATGAAATTTTAAGCCTTTTTAACGATATTGGGCCGAGTCCTTTAATAGATTTTAAAGAGGGTCATCCTTAGTTGTTGGACCAAGATGAGTTGGTCTTAGGATTATTCTAAGTTTGAGTTGATGATTTGGGCTTAGAGTAGTGGGCCAGTCACTTGAGTAAGTCCTTGATCGGGCCGAAGAAAATAATGCATAGGCCCATGAATATACTTTTAATGATATATGTATCATGCTATGTATTTAAGTATATAATGTTTTAAGAAAATTTGAATATATTGATGGGCCAAGATTTTAAGTCGCATGATTTTTATGAAACGCATGCATCATGAAAGTTTAAAAAATGTTAAGGCATGAATGAAAATATTTTGAGAAATTAAAGTGTTGTGGGGCAAAGTAACGATGGGAGTTAGCCGGGTATCCGAGCCCAGGGATCCCCTGTTAATGTATAAAGATTATGAGCCTATGGATCCATGTGATCACGACATGGTGAAGTGGCAAGCATAGAGGTATGACATATAGGGATCCCGAGGTAAGGTCGGGTGAACCACACCGCCACGTACGTTGGTTTATAGATTGATCAATCGAATTTAACGGCTCTCACTTCATGGATACGACTTGCATGTTCTTTTAAGTTATGTTATGTATTATGCTATGCCTTAACCTATATGTTATGATGATTTATGTACGACTACAGCATGATTTAACGTTTTAAGATCATTTAATGCACGAATGTCATGAAAATTATGTTCATACGCTTATGTGCTTGTATGTGGTTTTACTATATGTACCTTGTTATTAGCGGATATAGCATGCTGGGCCTTTAGGCTCACTAGGTTTATATGGTGCAGGTGAGCATGATAATGTTGATGATATTACTCCGACCGGCGGTGAGGACGTCTGATGCTCCGCTGCGGCTGTTACCCCGTGACCGCTTAGTTATTTCATGTTATTTGCTTTTAAACATGTTCAGTTTTTCCGCAAACAGTTTTTGAATACTCTGATTTTTATG
>KV002518.1:128363-159258 GCA_001598015.1 Dorcoceras hygrometricum
AACTAAAAAGTGGTTAAAATTTTTGCTTTTGGCCTGACAAAAGGATAACATAATTTAAAATACGGCGATACTCAAAATATATCCCAGTTACACAACAAGCAAAGGCTACAAGCCCAAAGTAAAGCAGTACAACATAACCATGCATCAAGTACCTGACAACAACCACAACTGAATACAACAGAGCACAGGGCATCCCCTGGCTAAGTACATATATATATATATATATATATACTATACTAACTGGGACACTCTATCCACCACCTGGGGCACCTCCACTGGGTTGAAACCACGACCAGCTGTAAAACCTGGGATACCTGAAAACAAACACAGGCAACAAACACAGCAGCCCCAGAGGGACATCGGGGTCAAACCCCAGTACGGAGAGCAACTGAAACAACTAAGGAAACAGCATAAGATAAAATGCAGATGCTATGCATGAGACAGACCAACAGCTGAAGGCTTCAACCGAAAAATGGAGACAAGGGACTCAAGCACAGTTCAACAGAATCTGCAACGAATGGTGGTCACTGGTGTGTGTACAAGAATACGGGAATTACCCGCTCATCTTTACACCACACCCGAATATCAGATGTATCAAACAGCTCAACCTGCCGTTGCCCAACCCATGAACTGTGGTAGTTAACCACTCGGCGCATGAGGGCTAACAGATCCCAGCAGGGAGATGAGAGTGCGGTATTGCCGCTCGCCCTCGCATCCTGGTAAGAATCGAACAGCAACAACAAAGCACAATGCAAAAAGATTTGAAATGATGTGAATTAATGCATGTATGCAACGGCTACACAGAACACACAGCAAGCATACCAGCAACCTCACATTAAATCCCATGCCAATTCCAAGCTATAACAAGCTCAAATCCGTACCTCGAATCTGTTACGCTCACCACAATGGGGTCCCGAGAAATGTGGTACCAAACCTTCTAAGCAACGCACGCATAAATCTCAGGAATGCTAATAGAAATCACAGACTGAGAGCTACCACTCAACCAGCGATAATCCTACCTTCCTAACTCAACAGGAAGCTCAAATCAAAGCCTAAGGTAAGATCTTATCAATTAACTCGAAGATCTACCTGAACGACGCAACACACGAACGTTGGAGCAGCTTCGCGATTCTACCTCCAGCCAATCACAACCTCCAAAAGTGGTATAGGATGAAACACCGTAGCAAGAGGAGTCCAAAGCTTCCACTCTTTACTTCCAACAGATAGGTATTCCGTCGGGAATTGGAAGAAAACCACCACGATAAACAGTAACCTAGGGTTCGCGACAGAGATCGACAATTGGGAAAAAAATATTCTAAGTATGGGATCTGATACTAATTCGAAGACCAAGGCTTCTATTAAATCTACTTCTCAACAGCTGACAGAAACAGGAACAGATTCCACCGACAAAATCAGTTGTCATCGCTGTTATCTCAACCAACAGCTGAATCTCTCAAACAGCGCTAAAGCTAAACGGCGTCGCACCAACTTAACCAAACGACGTCGTAGAGGGACACGTCACCTCTCTACCAACAGCTGATCAATAAACCAGCAGCTGAATAAAACAACGCATCAGATCCCTCAACAGTAGACGTCTAACGCGACCAACAGCTAACGTTAAATGTTACACCCAAAATGCTGTCGTTACAACTTATCAAAACGATGTAGTTTCTGCCTGACGCTACAGTACAAATCTGAAACCAGTGCTAAACAGCAATTACTCAACTACAGGAACGTTGACTCGCGTTGACATCTGTTGGCAATAACAAACAGACTTTCCACAAAACATCTGCTCCCGCGAAACTGTCAGGCCTCGTGCTCACCACAGAAAAACACATGCGGAAGCTATCAAAAAGTGGGTAAAATTTTCGCTTTTAGGCCCGACGGTTTTAAACATATAATTTAAAATACAACGATACTTAAATTAAGTTTCCCAAATCATAAAGCATTCAACAACAAAGCATACATAATTCAAACATGTATCATATTCCCCTACGGGTACAACAACAAAGCGCAGGGCATCCCCCTGGCTAACTGATACATATATATATATATACTATATGCTACTGGGACACACTAGCCACCTCCCGGGGCACCACCAGCTGGGCTAAAACCACGACCAGCTGTATTACCTGGGTTTCCTGCAAATACACAAACACGGAAACAAGCCAAGCCCCGGAGGGACATGGGGTCAAACCCCAGTACGGAGAGCAATAATACAACATAAATAACAGCAAGGAATAAAATGCAGGTGCTATGCATGAGACGCCAAGGAACAATGGAAAGCTCGACCCACAAGGGAGCTAAGGAACTCAAACATAGCTCCAAGAATCATTGACAACATACAGTGGCCACGAGGTGTGTTCACAGTGTGGTAGTGAGCCACTCGCCATGATACTACACCCACTTACCGGATGCATCAAACAACTCAACCTGCTGTTGCCTCTCCCATAAACTGTGGTAGTTAACCACTCGGCTCATGGTGGCTACGATCCCAGCAGGGAGATGAGAGTGCGGTATTGCCGCTCGCCCTCACATCCTGGTAAGAAAAACAATAACAATGCAACAATGGTACAAGGACTAACAAAACTGGAAATGAATACCATGCGTGTATGCAACAGGCGGGAATGCACGCATATAAACATATGCAACGCAGCAAATACACAAATAGCATACACAATTCTCAACAGAACACAACCAGCAGGCACGGCAATTCCACATACCAGCGACTAAAATTCATCCAAGCCATAACTTCGTTGTAAAACAAGCTCAAATCCGTACCTTATACTGAGCAACAACTAACCCTGCGAGAAATCCCGAAGACTCTGGTAAAAGCCTGTTAAACACACGGCATACACAACGTAAATCTAACAGGTTGCTAATCAAGCTCACGGCTGGGAGCCTCACTCGACCAGCTGCTCGAAATACCTCAACAATTACATAAAAAGATTAAGAACTTAGGCTAGAACAAGGTCTCACCGAAAACCAGAACGTAGCTCTACCAAATCGACACAACACTCAAACGGCAGCAACTTCGCGTTCCTCGACTAGCCAATTACAGCTTCTAAAACTGGTATGAATTGGAAGAGCTTCTCAAGAGGAGTCCAACGCTACCTCGCACGAGCCAAAACAACCACCGAAACGACGGGAAATTGCCGGAAAACTCACGGCTGAACAGTGATCTAGGGTTCGAAAGATAAGGAACGAAAGGCTGGAAATATTTGCTAAGTATGGAATTGATACCACAATTCGAAGACCAAGTCCTCCTATAAATAGCACTTGCTACGACTGGAAATCAATAACAATTATTGTCCACCGACAAAACCAGTCGACACTAACAAATTTCCCAAACCAGCAGACGCAAGAACCAACAGCTGATCTATTCAACAATCGCTAAAATGACTAACGGCTGGTTCTCAAAACGGCGTCGCACCTACTTACTCAAACGACGTCGCATACTACCAGCAGCTGGGTATCCAGTCGCAAGACAAAACAATGTACGCTTCTCTCTGCTGGATCCAGTCGCAACCTCAAAACGCAGCGTTGCAACTAATTCAAACGACGTCGCTCCACTGACGTCATCCAGTCGCTAGCTCTCGCGAAATACCAGCAGCAAGCAATAGCGTCGAAACTCACTCGCAGCTGGACTCCCATTCGCAACAATGAAACGACGACGCATCCTCTTCGAGCTACAGGAAAGTTGACCCGCGTTGACCTCTACATCTACTGATCGACCAGCAGGAACTCAAACGCGATCTAACAGCTGGTACCAGACGCAACATCCAAACGACGTCGCGCCAACTAATCTAAACGCAGTCGTTTTAACCCTCAACGCAACTACGCTAAAGCATCTGCTGATCACAACAAACGCAACCAGACTTCACGCAAACGACGGCGTTTCAAGAATCTCGAGCTAAAACATGCTTCGACTGGTTTTGCCACCGACCAGTCGCTAGCTCTCCAAACCAGCTGACACGTCATCCAGCAGGTACCTCAAATATGCGAAAAAATACAAAATCTCCAGAATTGTTCAACGCACGAAATGGAACCTGAAAAATGCAACTCAAACACTCAAATAGAGATCTTAAACCAGCAGAACCTCTATTTATTGATTCATTCCAACGAAAATTCTCAATTACAATCCAGGTCTCACAGAAACGACGTCGCATCATGCCCGCGCCATGTTCAACAGACCTTCTCACGTCAGCATATCTCTCCACAAATCTGAATTCTTAAAATCCGATTAATTCCACAAATTAATCTTATTCAAATTTCGGGTCTCACAGACTCTGTGATTGTGTGATTTGATTATCTGCTTTTGTGTTGTATCTGCTTGTTTTTCTTACCTCTGAGTTTTGGTAGATGCCTCCGAGGAGAGGTAGGAGCAGGATTGCTAGGCAGGTAGATGTGGAGTCTAGAGCCCCGGGCAGTGATGAGGATGTTGAGCAGCAGGGTATCCCTTTGCGTCGCCATGGTAGACAGGTGGAGGTAGAGGTGGATGATGTTACTCGACAGATTGGAGAGATGGAGCTAGTGTTGGCTAGGTTCCAGAGGATGAATCCCCTGACGTTTACTGGTGCCGAGGCTGGTTTGTTGGCGGAAGGTTGGCTTGAGCATATAGAAGAGTTGTTTGACGCTGTGGAGTACTCGCAAGAGCGGAGGCTGAAGTTATAAGTGTTGAAGCTGAGAGAACATGCGGAGCGCTGTGGAAGGGTACTTCTCGTGTCATGAGAGAGACCGGAGTTGTGATTTCATGGGAGAGATTCTATGTAGCTTTTCGACAGGAGTATACCCCTGAGTCTTTCTACACCAATCGTGAGAGGGAGTTCGACAATCTAAAGCAAGGGAACTTGAGGGTGGCCGAGTATGTCAGACAGTTTTCTTCGCTGTTGTCGTATGTTCCCCATGTTGCTAACCAAGAGAGGACGAAGAGGAATACGTTTTTGAGAGGATTGAGGCTCGAGTTGTTCCGGATGGTGTTAGCTGGTTCCCCTGCGACGTATGCTGAGGCGGTGGATAGAGCAGTGGATATTGAGGAGAGCCTGATGGAGGTACAGAATCAGGTTCAGCCGATAGCTGGACGTAGTTTCCAACCTATATCGGAAGTGATGACTTCTTTCCAATCTCCTCAAGTGCAGAAACAGTCGAATCGTCACAGGTTCAAGCCTCGAGGGAAACAGTTTAAGAAGAGTTCGAACTCGAGTTCTTCTAGATAAGTGAGTTCTGGTGGCTGTGGCTCCGGAGGAGAAGTGACTTGTGGACAGAGTGGAGGTCGTCATATGACTTCTCAGTGTCGTGGAGTTCAGGGCCTTTGCCATAACTGTGGGCAGCCTGGACATTTTGCTCGGGTGTGTCCGGCTGGAGTACAGACAGTGAATCAGTCGCAACAAGGTTCAGCTGGTGGTTCTTCGCAGAGACCACAACCTTTTGCTCAGACCCAACGATCAGGTTTCCAACCCCGTGAACCGTCTAGGTTTGGTGGACCTTCGAGACCTCAGTTTCCGAGACCACAGCAGGCTCAGGTGAAAGCCTTGACGAGTGAGCAAGCCGCTTAGATGCCTGAGAGGATCATTGCAGGTACTTGTGCTATCTTTGATTTTCCTGCTCGAGTTTTGTTTGATAACTGGAGAATCACACTCCTTTATTTCTGAGTTGTTTGTGTATGAGTGTGGGTTGAGTTCTTCCCCACTGTGTGATGTTGTCTCTGTATCTACCCCTGCTGGCGTGAGTTTGTTGTCCTGTGAGGTGGTGTTGGATTGTGTTCTTAGGTTTGATGAGCATGTGTTGGTGACCAATCTGATTGCTAGAGATTTTTATTGTATCTTGGGAATGGACGTATTGTCCAGTTATAGATCGACCGTGGATTGTTTCCATGGTGTAGTGAGATTTAGGACTGAATTTGGAGAGAAATGGGATTTCTATGGTGCTGATTTGCGACCTAAGATTCCTTTTGTGTCTGCCATGGAGATGTTTAGTTTGATGTCACTAGAGAATTCAGGTTTTATGATCTATGCCTTGGATGTTTCCCAAGTATCGTGAGTAGAGTTTAGCGATGTTTAGATTGCTCGAGAGTTTACTGACATGTTTCTGGATGAGATTCATGAATTCCCTCCGAGAAGAGAGATTGATTTTAGTATAGAGTTGGTGCCAGGAACAACCCCGATTTCTCGAGCCCCGTATCGGTTGGTGCCAGCTGAGTTGAAGGAACTCAAAGAGCAGTTGTGTAATCTGTTAGAGAAGGGCTTCATTAGACCGAGCATGTCGGCCTGGGGAGCTCCGATTCTTTTTGTGAAGAAGAAGGATGGATCTATGAGTATGTGTGTGGTTTTCGGCAGTTGAACAAAGCGACGATTAAGAACAAGTATCCGTTGCCGAGGATTGATGACTTGTTCGACCAGTTGCAGGGATCTGATATACTCGAAGATTGATCTGCGATCTGGTTATCATCAGTTGCGGATCAGAGACGCTGATGTGGCGAAGACGGCTTTTAGGACGAGATATGGGCATTATGAATTTTTGGTGATGCCTTTTGGATTGACGAATGCTCTTGCCGTCTTCATGGATTTGATGAATCACGTCTTAAGTGAGTATAACGATCATTTTTTGATTGTCTTCATAGAGGACATCCTGGTGTATTCGAAGAACTTCAGAGAGCACAAAGATCACTTGAGATTGGTTTTGCAGAAACTGAGAGACTCACAGTTGTATGCGAAGTTCAGCAAGTGTGAATTCTGGCTGGATAGAGTTGTCTTCTTGGGTCATGTGATTTCAGCGCAAGGTATTTCTGTGGATCCGAGTAAGGTCGAATCAGTTCTTAACTGGGAGCGACCTAGGAATGTTTCTGAGATCCTTAGTTTCTTGGGTTTGGCTGGCTACTATAGACGTTTTATTGAGAAATTCTCTTCGATAGCTAGGACGATGAATCAGTTGACCCAGAAAGATAGGAAGTTTGTTTGGACTGAGGAGTGTGAGTCGAGTTTCCAGTTGCTTAAGGAGAAGTTGACTACTGCTCCTGTGATAGTTTTGCCTTCGGATTCTGGAGGTTTTGTAGTTTGCTCTGACGCTTCTCTGAGTGGTTTAGGATGCGTGTTGATGCAGAACGGGTATGTGATAGCCTATGCGTCTCAACAGTTGAAGCCCCATGAGACGAGATACCCCGTTCATGATCTTGAGTTGGCTGCGATAGTGTTTGCCTTGAAGATTTGGCGACACTATTTGTATGGCGAACAATTTGTGGTGTATACCGACCACAAGAGTTTGAAGTATATCTTCACGCAGTCAGATTTGAATATGAGGCAACGCCGCTAGATTGAGTTGCTGAAGGATTTTGAGTGTGAGATTTAGTATCAGCCTGGGCGGATGAATTTGGTGGCCGATGCTTTGAGTAGGAAAGCCCAACCGGCGATGTTGACGTCGATGAGAATATCCAAAGTACACGAGGATTTGGGATCCGTACGTGCATGAGTTGAAGATTAAGGCTCAGAATGGTCAGTCTGAGGATTTTTCTGTTCTTCTGATGGATGTTTGAGATTTCGAGGTAGATTGGTGGTTCTGAATTTGATTGTTGAAGGAATCCATCTTGAATGAAGCTCATTGTAGTCGATACAGTGTGCATCCGGGCGAGAGAAAGATGTATCATGCTTTGAAGTCTCACTATTGGTGGGAAGGCATGAGGAATGATATCTCTGGACTTGTAGCTCGTTGTTTGAATTGTCAACAGGTCAAGGCTGAGTGAATGAGATCTAGTGGATTGCTACAGAGTCTAGAAGTGCCTCAGTGGAATTGGGAGCGCCATGGATTTTGTGACGCATTTGCCTTGATCGAGTAGGGGATGTGATGCTGTTTGGGTTATTGTTGATAGACTTCGAAGTCAGCCCATTTCATTCCCTATCATGTGAGGTGTTCGATGAAGAAGATGGTGCGACTATACATTGACCATGTGGTGAGATTGCATGGAGTTCCGGTTTCAATAGTGTCTGATAGAGATCCAAGATTTACTTCCCGATTTTGGAAGAGTTTGCAAGCAGCGTTGGGTTCGAGATTGGCTATGAGTACAGCCTATCACCCAAAGACAGATGGTCAATCCGAGAGGACCATTCAGATTTTACAAGATATGCTGCGAGCAGTTGTTTTGGATTTCAGTGGTGGATGGCAGGATTCTTTGTCCTTAGTTGAGTTTTTTTATAACAACAGCTACCAAGTGACTATTGGGATGGCCCCTTTTGAAGCGCTGTATGGTCGTAAGTGTAGATCACCGATCTACTGGGAAGAGATTGGTGAGAAGCAGTTGTCTACTCCTGAGTTTGTGCAGCACATGAAAGATCAGGTTGAGTTGATTCAGAGTAGGATGAAAGCTGCTCAAGATCGACATGCTAGCTATGATAATAAGAGACGCCGACCTCTAGAATTCGAAGTTGGTGATCGAGTGTTTCTCAAAGTTTCTCCTTTCAAGAGTGTGATGAGATTCAGTCTGAAGGGTAAATTGGCTCCTAGATTCGTTGGTCCTTTTGAGATTGTTGAGAGGATTGGACAGTTGGCTTATAGATTGAGGCTGCCTGATGAGTTAGCAGCGATGCATGATGTGTTTCATGTATCAATGTTGAGGAAATATGAGCCAAATCTGTCCCATGTGTTGAGGACTGATAAAGTAGAGCTGGATTCCACCTTGATTTATGTTAAGTATCCAGTGCAGATTCTGGATAGGAAGGAGAAGCAGCTGAGGAATAAGGTTATTCCATTGTTGATGGTCCAGTGGAGCAAGCATGGTCGTGAGGAAGCTACCTAGGAGGTGGAAGAGAAGATGAGACAAGAGTGGCCTCATCTATTTGAGCTTTGATAGTGGAGTTGTGCTGGTGAGTTCTAGTGTTTTGTTGTTTTCTGCCCTGTGTTTGCCTTTGATTTCGAGGGCGAAATCTCTTAAGATAGGGAGAATGAGGACTAGAATTTAATAAGTACGATTTATAGCTAACCAGTTTTTTGTTTAGAGTTAGCTAATTGATTTTCTGAGTATCGGGTTTTCAGATTTGAGGTTTTAGTGATTTTTAGAATTTCAGTTTTGAGCACTGGTCAGATGTGGCGTTGCTGGAGGTAATGCGATGTCGTATTGTGTTTTCAGAAGTGGCGCTAGATAGAAGGATCTGTTAGCTGGCGTAAACAGATGTGAGTTTTTGCGAGAGGTAGTCAGCAATGGTTAGTTGTCCCGAGTCGTTCAGATGTCAACGATGGTCAACGGTGCTGATTGATGAATTCAGCAGTGACCAAGATCTGAGGAGAGCTAGCGGGACTTGATGTTACGTCGTTTTGATAAGTTAGCACGACGTCGTTTGCTGTTGCGTTAGTAGAGAGTAGAAAAGTCCGATTCGTGTCAGTTGAGGCCAGTTGCGAGAGACTTCTGCCATAGAATGAAAGCTGTTTTGTACCAAGATTTGAGTTGGTGAGACATCTGAATTAGTCGCCGATGACTTCTGTTGTAGCTTTGACTGGGGATTTAAATGCAAGTGCTGATCGACACTTAGATCATTTCGAACCTTAGATTTCCTATCTTCTTCCCCGATAACCTTCGATTCCTACTGTTCATTCGAACCCTATTTCCGTCGATTGCCGTCATTCTTCGCCACTGTTTGGAGCAAGATTGGTAGCGCTGGGCTCGTCTGCTCTAGGGCTTTCGACTGCTACCAGTTTGGAGACTGGATTCGCCGGATTTGAGGAGCGCGAAGCAGTTATAGTGTTCGTGTGTCTTCGCGATTGTGGACCAGTAGTTCTTCTGTTCTTTAACAGCCTTGGGTAAGTGATTCTTTACCGATTTAAGCTTCTTTTGAGAGCTGAGTAGCGCTTTGTAGGGTTGAGGTAGCTGAGTGAGCTACGAGGCTTTAGAAACTAAGCTGTTTGAGTTCAGAATTGAGTTGATTTTTGAGATATCTTGACATATTCGAGCTTATAGTAGCTTCTGCTGAGTTGCCGTGGAGCTGCTAGGGCAGTGAACTTGAGTTGGTTACTGCACCCTTCTTGTTGTAAGATCTGCTGAGGTTTGAGGTACGAATTGAGCTATATATTAAGCAGTTTCGATATCAGCTTTGGGAATATTTCTATCGTGTATTAGCTGTTGTGTTTTGTATTGAATGCTTCTTATGTGCTCATAGATGTTTGTGCTTGTGATGTTATGCATTGATTAAGCATGAGTCTATTGTGCATTCATGCATGCCTATTGAGCCTGATTCCTTTGAAAGCTGAATCTCTTTTTACGTTGTGATCGGCCGGCTGAGTTGTCGTGCCTGAAAGGTCCAACGTTGATTTGATGTGGTGGCCAGCTGAGTCATTGTGCCTGAATACCACACTGCCTTGTGATGGTCATCTGAGTCATCTTACCTGAAGATCACAAGATGATGATGTTGATTGATGAGATCTGCATAGCTGAGTCGTTGTGCTATTTGCCTATCGGTGATTCTTGGTAGCCCTTTCATGCATTGCACGATAGATATATTGCATTGTCTGATAGGATTTATGCTTTTATTGTGCTCTTGGTACTGAGGTTTGACCTCGTTTATTTTCCCTGTTTTGGGCTGCCTTGGTTTGTGTTGGCCTTGGCAGGCCCTTCAGGTAACCAAGTTGGACAGAGTGGAGCTTCAGCTGGTCGATCCCCTTTTTGATTTGAATCCCAGTTGTATTGATATTTATAGTGAGGCAGGGGATGTCCTGTGCCTTTATGTATGTTGGGGATCGTGTATTGTTGATTGAGTTTTGAGTTTAACTCTATTTTAAGTATGATGTATTTTGAAATGATATTGGATCAGGCCCATATTCGAAAGTTTTTTTAGCCCATATTTTTATGATGCTTCCGCATATTTGTGACAAATTGTTGTTTTAGCGCACGTGGCCTGACAAAAGAACTACCTGAGCAGAAAAACCACACGACTGAGATATGAACGCTGTAGCTTCTTCGCGTTCCCCTACCAAGCCGTCCACAACCTTCAAACGAGGTATTAGAAGAAACGTCTCGGCAAGAGGAATCCAACGCTACCCACCTCGCTCTTATCGGAGTTGTCCACTGCCGACGATCGGAAGAAATAAGCCACGGTTAACAGTAAGGGTTTCACTACAGTAGAGATATGTTATCGGGAGAGATATTTTCGAAGTGTTGGGAACTAGTGGCGTACACCTGGTCAAATTCCTCTATTTATAAAAAATAACTCAAATCTGATGAACAGTAGCCATCGACAACTCAGGGCTCAAAGCTGATACCAACTCAGATCTGAGTACTATCCAGATTTGAACTTAACCAAACGACGTCGCACAGGGTCCCGCTCATAACGACCCGTACACTGCTCTATCTCTCTTTTCTACTTTGTATACGTCATTCCTTGCATATACATAAACCAGCTCGCAATCAGATTTGGTTTCTCAAAACTGCGTCGCGCCACCATCCAGTTCTCCGTTTTAACCAGAGGTCCTTCTCCATTGGATAACACCTTGAAACTTCTAAAACATCTATCCTGCTCTCTGCTTAACCAGCTGGTTCACTCAGATGCTCACGCCTGTTATAAGATCCTGTTCCCTCCAGGTTTCACATCCAGACAGATCACAGGCACTGTCCAGATTTCACTTCTCCAACCAGCTCTCATGCATCCAGCCCCTGCCTAAGATGGTAACAGGAACAGTGCTACTCTACATGGGAAACCACGACCATCTCACCTCATCTGGTTCTTCTAAACGACGTCGCACAATATTTCCAGATCTGAACGACCAATTCACTCATTTAGATCTTACCCCAGCTGGTACCCATGAACCGTACCGGTCTACACTAAAACCACGAACCAGGCCGGTCCACACCGCACTATCAGATTTCTCTATTCAAAGCTGGTTTCTCACGTCACTTTTCGGCACCCGCTTCGATATTCCAATTAGAGTATCCAGAATGGATTGCGACAACAATTCTTAAGCACCCAACCAACCAGATCTGATCGTTCTACGAAAACTAACCCAGATATGTTCCACTCACTGACCAGTTTGCTCTTATTTGAATCTATGCCAACATCCGATTAATTAAATTACTTACTCCACAAATCTTTCGGGTCTCACATTCCTCCCCCACTAAAACAAGATCTCATCCTCGAAATCAAACAACAAACTCCAGAACCGATCAAATCCATTATCATAGTACATCACCAAAACACCAAAACATACAATGTACAGCAGTTCTGAGCCTTACAGAACGACTACTAACCCAAAATTCTATCTATGGAAGCTAGTAAGATACATGCTGAAACAGATGAGGCCACTCACGCTGCATTTTTTCCTCTAACTCCCACGTAGCTTCTTCCCTGCCATTCTTGCTCCACTGGACCATCACTAAGGGAATTTTCTTGTTCCTGAGCTGTTTATCTTTTCTGTCCAGAATTTTCAAAGGATATTCGACATAACTCAACGTTCGATCCAGCTCCACCTCATCAGTTTGTAGCACATGAGAAGGATACGACTCATACTTCCTCAACATAGACACATGAAACACATCATGTAATGAGGATAACTCAGATGGCAATAGCAAACGATAAGCCAAAAGACCGATCCTCTCCACAATCTCATAGGGTCCAACATAACGAGGAGCTAACTTTCCCTTGTATCCCAATCTCATGACAATTCTAAAAGGAGAAACTTTCAAGAACACCCGATCAACAACATGGAATTCTAAAGTTCGACGCCTTTGGTTTGAATAACTAGCTTGGAGATCTTGTGCAGCCTTCATACGCTGTCGAATTAGATCAACTTGATCTCTCATCTGCTGCACAAACTCGGGAGAAGACAACAGCTTCTCTCCCACATCTTCCCAACAAATTCGCGACCTGCACTTCCTACCGTACAATACTTCAAACGGTGCCATTCCAATCGTTACCTGATAGCTGTTATTGTACGAAAATTCAACCAAAGATAACGAATCTTGCCAACTACCACCTAAATCCATTACACCAAATCGCAGCATATCCATCAAGGTCTGTATAGTTCTCTCAGATTGGCCATCGGTTTGGGGATGATAGGCGGTACTCATAGCCAATCTGGTGCCTAAGGCTGCTTGTAAACTCTTCCCAAATCTGGAAGTAAACCTTGGATCTCTGTCTGAAGCTATGGAGACAGGCACTCCATGCAATCGAACTACACAATCAATGTACAGTTTCACCATCTTCTTCAAGGAATTCATCATATTGTAGGGAATGAAGTGAGCTGATTTTGACTGTCAATCACTACCCAAATAGCATCACATCCTCAGCTGGAACGTGGCAAATGGGTCACAAAATCCAAAGCTACATGCTCCCAATTCCATTGGGACACATCTAAACTCTGTAACAGTCCCCCAGGTCTCATCCTCTCTGCCTTAACTGGCTGATAATTCAGGAAACGAGCAACAAAATCAGCAATATCTTTCTTCAAACCTGCCCACCAAAAGTGCGGTTTTAAGGCATCGTACTTCTTCCTTGCACCAGGATGGACACTATAACGACTACAACGAGCTTACTTTAAGATCATTTCCATCAAATCAATCAGGTTAGGCACCACTAACCTACCTTGAAACCTTAAAAAACCATCAGACGCGATAGAGTAATCCTCCATCTGTCCAGCTTGAGTCTTAAACTTCAACTCATGGATATATGGGTCAGTTCACTGGGCTGTCCTAATATCCAAAACAATCTGTGGCTCGACTTGGAAAGATGACACCACAACGTAATCATCACCTGGGTAGAAACGCCAACCAGTAGTGCTCAGATGCTCATGGAATTTTGAGATACTTAGCGATGCAAGCATCGCTACTTGAGCTTTCCTACTAAGCGCATCAGCAACTACATTCACTTTCCCAGGCTGATACTGAATCTCGCAATCGAAGTCCTTAAGCAGCTCCATCCATATGTGCTGCCTCATATTCAAATCGAACTGAGAGAAGAGATATTTAAGACTCTTGTGGTCAGTATACACAACAAACTGTGAGACTTGGATTTGTATTAAGATTTATCTATTGATGGTATCGGTTTTTGGGAGTTTTCTGCTGGTCAAATCTCTGTTTGAGGGTTGGTTTACATTTTCGGGTCTGAAATAGCATTTGGAGAAATTCTGGAAGTTTTCGTGTTTTTGAGATTTTTGAGTATCAGCTGGTTTTGTGAGATAGCAGCTGGTTGGTGATGAATCCAGCAGAAGCGTGTTTCAGCGCGAGATTCCTGAAACGCCGTCGTTTGCGTGAAGTCTGGTTGCGCGTGTTGTGATCAGCAGGTGCTTTAGTGTTTTCGTGTAGCGAGGGAAAAACGACTGTGTTTAGATTAGTTGGCACGACGTCGTTTGGATGTTGCATCTGGTACCAGCTGGTGGAATTGCGTGCATATGTCTGCTGGTTGTTCAGCAGAAGCAGATGTCAACGCGGGTCAACATTCCTGTAGCTCGAAGAGGAAACGTCGTCGTTTCGTTGTTGCGACTGGGAGTCCAGCTGCGAGTGATTTTCGTTACTGTAGCTTGTTGCTGGTAATTAGCGAGTGCTACTATCAGATTTGATGACGTCAGTGGAGCGACGTCGTTTGAGTTAGTTGCAACGCTGCGTTTTGAGGTTGCGACTGGAACCAGCAGAGAGAGGAGCGTTGCACTGTTTTGTTCTTGCGACTGGATACCCAGCTGCTGGTATAGTATCCTGTGCGACGTCGATTGAGTAAGTTGGCGTGACGCCGTTTTGAGAACCAGCCGTTGGTTTGTTTTGCGATTGTTTTAGCGTATTGAGAATCAGCAGTTGGTTCCTCGCGTCTGCTGTTTGTAGTGTTCCTGCTGATTTTGTCGGTGGATTGTTTTTAAGATTTCAGCAGTTGTGGGAATTATTTAAGAAAAACTTGGTCTTCGAATTTGTGATATCAGTTCCCATACATAGAAATTTCCAGCCTTTCGTTCTTTGTTCTTCGAACCCTAGAGCACTGTTCACCGTGAGCTATTCCGGTGAATTCCCGTTGTTTTCGGTGGTTGTTTTGCTCATGCGAGGTAGCGTTGGACTCCTCTCGAGAAGCTCTTCCATTTCGTACCAGTTTTAGAAGCTGTAATTGGCTAGTTGAGGAACGCGAAGTTGCTGACCGTTCGAGTGTTGCGTCGACCGGGTGGAACCACGTTCTGGTTTTCGGTGAGACCTTGTTCCTAGCCATATTTTTAAGCTTTCTGTGTAATTGTTGAGGTATATTGAGCAGCTGGTTGAGTGTGACTCCCAGCCGTGAGCTTGATTAGCAACCCGTTAGATTTATGTTGTGTATGCCGTGTGTTTAACAGGCTTTTACCAGAGTCTTCGGGATTTACTAGTTGTAATGCCCAGAATCATTAAGAAGAGGATTAGTCGAGTAATTTCGACATTTACGAATTGATGAAGTGTGTTGCATAGGTTGTATATGCTTTGTATTCCAGCATGTTGCATACACGCATGGTATTCCTTTTTCCAGCTTTGGTAGTCTTTGTACCTTGTTGTATTGTTTGTTGTTTCTTACCAGGATGTGAGGGCGAGCGGCAATACCGCACTCTCATCTCCCTGCTGGGATGGTAGCCACCATGCGCCGAGTGGTTAACTACCACAGTTCATGGGCGAGGCAATAGCAGGTTGAGTTGTTTGATGCATCTGGTAAGTGGGTGTAGTGTCATGGCGAGTGGCTCACTACCACACTGTGAACACACCCCGTGGCCACTGTATGTTGTTGATGATTGTTGGAGCTATGTTTGAGTTCCTTAGCTCCCTCGTGGGTCGAGCCTTCCGTTGTTATTCGGCGGTCTCATGCATAGCATCTGCATTTTATTCCTTGCTGTTTATTGCTATTGTATTGTTGCTCTCCGTACTGGGGTTTGACCCCATGTCCCTCCGGGGCTTGGTTTGTTTCTTTGTTGCGTTGTTTTCAGGAAACCCAGGTTCTACAGCTGGTCGTGGTTTTAACCCAGCTGGTGGTGTCCCAGGAGGTGGCTAGCGTGTCCCAGTTGCATATAGCCTATTTATATATATGTATCAGTTAGTCAGGGGGATGCCCTGCGCTTTGTTGTTGTACCCGTAGGGGAGTCTGATACATGTTTTGAATTATGTATGCTTTATTGTTGGTTGTTTTATGAATTGGGAAACTTATTTTAAGTATCGTTGTATTTTAAATTATATGTTTAAAACCGTCGGGCCTAAAAGCAAAAATTTTACCCACTTTTGATAGCTTCCGCATGTGTTTATCTGTTGTGAGTACGAGGCCTGACATTTTGGTATCAGAGCTTAAACTGGGATAAGCTCAATTCCTTTGATCACACTTGAGTCTAGGCACAGTGTTGCGTGTTGCATGTGCTTGACTTATGTGACTACGTGCTGCATATTTTGTGTTATATGCTTTCTATGCTGTATCTGTTCTGTTTTTCCTTATCCCGTTGAGTGTTTTAGATTCCGCCTAGACGTCGTGGTAGAGGTAGGGGGCAGTTCTAGGAATCAGGAGGACAGAACGAGGATCAGTATAGTGCTCCTAGTCATACTCTTGAGAGTAGTGGAGAAGAGGAGGCTGAGGCTCCGCCGGCTCCGGTAGAGAGAATGGATGTGGTTATAGCTCGGTTTCAGAGGATGAATCCTCCTGTCTTCAATGGCGAGGAGTCGAGTGAGGATGCGGATTCGTGGCTCCATAGTTTCATACATCTTTTTGATCGGGCTCAGTATGACGATGATCTCCGGTTGAGGTTGGTGACCTTGTTGTTGAGAAAGTCCGCCGAGCGTTGGTGGCGAGGTACGTCTAGTACCTTACTGGAGACTGGTGTTGGCATCACTTGGGACAGTTTCTACCGGGTCTTCAGGCAGGAGTATGTCCCCGACTCGTATGTGGCTGCCCGTGAGCGGGAGTTTGAGTTTTTGGAGCAGGGTTCGTTGACTATGCGCGAGTATGCTCGCAAGTTTTCTGCATTGTTGGCTTATGTTCCGCATGTTGCTGGCCGGGAGAGGGCCAAGAGTACCAGGTTTGTGGAGGGCTTGAATGGAGAACTGTACCAGAGTGTTTTGACAAGCAAGCCCAAGTCGTATGCTGAGGCCGTGGATACTGCTATCCACATTGAGGAGGGCATGAGGAGCCGTAGTGCGCGTAGAGTGCAGGTAGCACAGGCGGTGCAGGGTGGTAGACCCACTAGTCAGGGAGCTCAGTCGTCTCAGAGTTCTCAGTCCGCGCATTTTCCTCAGCAGCAGCAGCAGGTAGCTCAGCAGTCTGGCCGTCAGAGGTTTCGACCCCGCGGTCATCAATTTAAGAAGAAGTCTGGTTCAGGGTCTTCTGGTTCAGGCAGCTTGAGTAGCAGCGGCTCTCGGGTGGAGTTTTGTGGCTTTTGCGGTGGAAAGCATCCTTCCACGTAGTGTGTTGGTGTGCAGGGTTCCTGCAACCTTTGTGGTCAGTACGGGCATTTTGCGAGAGTGTGTCCGTCAGCTGGATCACAGCAGACCGCGGCCCAGCCTCAGGGTCGTGGTGGTCAGTCTAGGGGCCGTTCGCAGCAGTTTTAGCAGCCCCGTTTTGGTGAGACTCCGTTTAGGCCGTTTCAGCAGCCTGGTCCTTCGCGTTTTGGGCAGTCGTCTCAGCCTTTCTTTCTAGGACCCCAGCATGCTCAGGTTAACGCCTTCACAAGGGAGCAGGCCGAGGAGACACCGAGCCGGGTGATTGGAGGTACATGTTTTGTTTTTGACTTTCCTGCTCGTGTGTTGTTTGACACCGGTGCATCGCATTCGTTTATTTCTGATTCGTTTGTTGTTGAGCATGGTTTGTGTACCGTCCCTTTGCGCGATTCTATTTCTGTTTCTACCCCCGGTGTGTGAGCCTGTTCTCGCAAGAGATTTTGTTGGATGGTGTGTTGCGGTTTGGTGAGCATGCCTTGTTAGCGAATTTGATCCTTTTGATGCTATGGGATTTCGATTGCATAGTTGGGATGGATGTGCTGTCCAACTATAGGGCCTCCGTGGATTGCTTCCATGGGATTGTGCGCTTTAGGCCTTTGTCTGGCGAGAAGTGGGACTTCTATGGCCAGGACTCGAGATCGAAGATTCCGTTGGTCTCCGCGATGGAGATGTTTAGCTTGTTATCTTTGGGAAATGCTGGCTTTATGATTTACGCTTTGGATGCGTCTTCTTCTTCTAGTGTTCAGCTTAGTGACGTTCCTGTGGTGCGACACTTCCCCGACGTGTTTCCGGAGGAGATTCCTGGTTTTCCTCCGAGACGGGAGATAGACTTCAGCATAGAGTTGGTGCCTGGCACAGCTCCGATTTCTCGTGCCACGTATCGTCTAGCGCCTGCGGAGTTGAGAGAACTCAAGGTACAGTTAGATGATTTGATGGAGAAGGGCATTCGCCCTAGTATGTCACCGTGGGGAGCGCCCATTTTGTTTGTGAAGAAGAAGGATGGCTCAATGCGGATGTGCATTGATTTTCGTCAGTTGAATAAAGCCACTGTGAAGAATAAGTACCCGTTGCCGAGAATCGATGATCTGTTTGATCAGTTGCAGGGTTCTGTGGTGTATTCTAAGATTGACCTTCGTTCCGGGTACCATCAGCTCAGAGTGAGGGAACAAGATGTCGCGAAGACTGTGTTTCGTACGAGGTACGGACATTTTGAGTTTCTGGTGATGCCGTTTGGGTTGACCAACGCGCCTGCAGTCTTCGTGGATCTGATGAACCGGGTTTTTAGAGAGTTCATAGATCAGTTCGTGATCGTTTTTATAGACGAAATCTTGGTTTACTCGAAGACTCCGAGGGAGCACAAGGAGCACTTGGAGATGGTTCTTCATAGGTTGAGAGAGCAGTAGTTGTATGCGAAGTTTTCGAAGTGCGAGTTCTGGTTGGAACGCGGTTGACCAACGCGCCTGCAGTCTCGTGGAGTCTGATGAACCGGGTTTTTAGAGAGTTCATAGATCAGTTCGTGATCGTTTTATAGACGAAATCTTGGTTACTCGAAGACTCCGAGGGAGCACAAGGAGCACTTGGAGATGGTTCTTCATAGGTTGAGAGAGCAGTAGTTGTATGCGAAGTTTTCGAAGTGCGAGTTCTGGTTGGAACGCGTAGTATTTCTGGGTCATGTCATTTCAGCAGATGGCATTTCTGTGGATCCCAGTAAAGTGGATGCCGTGTTGAACTGGAAGCGACCGAGAAATGTGTCTGAGATTCGTAGTTTCTTAGGTCTGGCTGGCTATTATCGTCGTTTCATTGAGGGGTTTTCTTCTATAGAAAAGCCGATGACCCAATTGACCCAGAAGGATAAACGGTTTGTTTGGACTGAGCAGTGTGAGAATGCTTTTCAACTGCTTAAGGAAAAGTTAACTACTGCGCCTGTGTTGGCTTTGCCGTCCGGTTTAGGTGGTTTTGTTGTTTGTTCTGACGCTTCGCTAAATGGATTGGGTTGTGTGTTGATGTAGAATGGTAGAGTCATTGCGTATGCCTCGCGGCAGTTGAAACCGCACGAGACTCGTTACCCAGTTCATGATTTGGAGTTAGCAGCGGTGGTCTTTGCGTTAAAGATCTGGCGTCACTACCTGTATGGCGAGCAGTTTGTGGTATACTCCGACCACAAGAGTTTACAGTATCTATTTTCGCAGCCTGACTTGAATATGAGATAGCGTCGGTGGATTGAGCTGCTTAAGGATTTTGACTGTGAGATTAAATACCAGCCTGGGAAGTCGAACGTAGTGGCTGATGCTTTGAGCAGGAAGGCTAGTGAGATGCTTGCGTCGTTGTACATCTCTAAGGATCAAGAGCATCTTAACATTACTGGTTGGAGATTCTACCCGGCTGAGGATTGTGTGATGGTTTCATCTTTTCAAGTGGAACCGCAGGTTGTTTCCAACATTCGAGCAGCTCAGAGGACCGATCCGTCAATCCACGAGTTGAAGATGAAAGTCAGGGCTGGCGAACTTGAGGACTATTCTGTCTCGTCCGATGGTTGTTTGTGTTTCCGGGGCAGGTTGGTTGTGCCCAATTTGATTGATTTGAAGGAAGAGATCATTCGAGAAGCGCACTGTAGCAGACATAGTGTTCATCCTGGTGCACGGAAGATGTACCATGCTGTGAAGCCGCACTTTTGGTGGGCTGGCCTGAAGAGCAATGTTGCTGGTTTTGTCGCTCGTTGTTTGAACTGCCAGATGGTTAAGGCCGAAAGGATGAGACCTAGTGGTCTGTTGCAGAGTTTAGAGGTGCCCCAATGGAATTGGGAGCACATTGCAATGGATTTCATAACGCATTTGCCTCGTTCCAGCCGAGGATGCGATGCTGTTTGGGTAGTTGTAGACCGTTTGTCTAAATCTTCACACTTCATTCCCTATGGGATGACCTTCTCGTTGAAGAAGATGGCGAAGCTGTACGTTGATTTTGTTGTTGGATTGCACGGTGTGCCTGTTTCAATCGTGTCTGACCGAGATCCGAGGTTTACTTCCAGGTTTTGGAAGAGTTTGCAGATAGCTTTGGGCACTAGATTGGCTATGAGTACCGCTTATCATCCCCAGACAGATGGCCAATCTGAGCGAACTATCCAGACGTTAGAGTGTATGTTGCGTGCTGTTGTGTTGGATTTCGGAGGTAGTTGGCAAGACGCGTTGTCTTTGGTTGAGTTTTCGTATAATAACAGCTACCAAGTGACGATTGGCATGGCACCTTTCGAAGTTTTGTATGGCCGGAAGTGCAGATCGCCAGTGTGTTGGGAAGAAGTGGGGGAGAAGCAGCTATCTGCCCCTGACTTTGTGCAGCAGATGAAAGATCACGTGGATCTTATTAGACAGTGGATGAAAGCTGCCCAGGATCGCCAAGCCAGTTATGCGAATAAGAGGCGTCGACCTCTTGAGTTTCAGGTTGGTGATCGTGTATTTCTCAAGGTTTCTCCGTTTCGTAGTGTGATGCGCTTTGGACGCAAGGGAAAGTTAGCCCCTCGTTACGTTGGTCCGTATGAGATTGTCGAGAGGATTGGCCCTTTAGCGTATCGTCTGTTGTTGCCGTCCGAGTTATCTTCTCTGCATGACGTCTTTCACGTTTCCATGTTGAGGAAGTATAAGCCAGATCCGTCTCATGTGCTTGGAACCGACGAGGTAGAGCTAGATCAGTCGTTGAGCTATCAGGAATACCCTTTGCAGATCCTTGGCAGAAAAAAGAAACAGTTGAGGAATAAAACCATTCCGTTGGTGATGGTGCAGTGGAGCAAACATGGTAGGGAAGAAGCTACTTGGGAGCTGGAAGAAAAGATGCAGCGCGAGTGGCCGCATCTGTTTGAGTAGCTGTTGGGCTATATTTTCCAGAAGTTGTAGCTTTTGTTCGTAATTCCTTCTCTAGTTGTTGTTATTTGTTTGCTCAGTTATCTTGAACTCTTGGCCTTGTGTTGGGCGAGTTCTGTTTCTAGCCTCTGCTGTTGTGTTGTTTTCCAGAGTTGTTGTGATTTCGAGGACGAAATCCTTTTTAGTGGGGGAGAAATGTGAGACCTGGATTTGTATTAAGATTTATCTGTTGATTGTATCGGTTTTTGGGAGTTTTTTGCTGGTCGAATCTCTGTTTGACGGTTGGTTTACATTTTCGGGTCTGAAATAGAATTTGGAGCAATTCTGGAAGTTTTCGTGTTTTTGAGATTTTTTAGTATCAGCTGGTTTTGTGAGCTAGCAGCTGGTCGGTGATGAATCCAGCAGAAGCGTGTTTCAGCGCGAGATTCCTGAAACGCCGTCGTTTGCGTGAAGTATGGTTGCGCGTGTTGTGATCAGCAGGTGCTTTAGTGTTTTCGTGTAGCGAGGGCAAAACGACTGCGTTTAGTTTAGTTGGCGCGACGTCGTTTGGATGTTGCGTCTGGTACCAGCTGGTGGAATTGCGTGCGTATGTCTGCTGGTTGTTCAGCAGAAGCAGATGTCAACGCGGGTCAACATTCCTGTAGCTCGAAGAGGAAACGTCGTCGTTTCGTTGTTGCGACTGGGAGTCCAGCTGCGAGTGATTTTCGTTACTGTAGCTTGCTGCTGGTAATTAGCGAGTGCTACTATCAGATTTGATGACGGCAGTGGAGCGACGTCGTTTGAGTTAGTTGCAACGTTGCGTTTTGAGGTTGCGACTGGAACCAGCAGAGAGAGGAGCGTTGCACTGTTTTGTTTTTGCGACTGGATACCCAGCTGCTGGTATAGTATCCTATGCGACGTCGTTTGAGTAAGTTGGCGTGACGCCGTTTTGAGAACCAGCCGTTGGTTGTTTGCGTATTGTTTTAGCGTATTGAGAATCAGCAGTTGGTCCTTGCGTCTGCTGGTTTGTAGTGTTCTTTTGGTAGTCCTTGTACCATTGTTGCATTGTTAGTGTTTTTCTTACCAGGATGTGAGGGCGAGCGGCAATACCGCACTCTCATCTCCCTGCTGGGATCGTAGCCACCATGCGCCGAGTGGTTAACTACCACAGTTCATGGGCGAGGCAACAACAGGTTGAGTTGTTTGATTCATCTGGTAAGTGGGTGTAGTGTCATAGCGAGTGGCTCACTACCACACTGTGAACACACCTCGTGGCCACTGTATGTTGTTGATGATTTTTGGAGCTATGTTTGAGTTCTTTAGCTCCCTTGTAGGTTGAGCCTTCCGTTGCTATCCGGTGTCTCATGCATAGCACTGCATTTTATTCCTTGCTGTTTATTGCTGTTGTATTGTTGCTCTCCGTACTGGGGTTTGACCCCATGTCCCTTCGGGGCTTGGTTTGTTTCTTTGTTGCGTTGTTTTCAGGAAACCCAGGTTCTACAGCTGGTCATAGTTTTAACCCAGCTGGTGGTGCCCCAGGAGGTGGCTAGCGTGTCCCAATTGCATATAGCCTATTTATATATATGTATCAGTTAGCCAGGGGGATGTCCTGCGCTTTGTTGTTGTACCCGTAGGGGAGTCTGATACATGTTTTGAATTATGTATGCTTTATTGTTGGTTTTTTTATGAATTGGGAAACTTATTTTAAGTATCGTTGTATTTTAAATTATATGTTTAAAACCGTCGGGCCTAAAAGCGAAAATTTTACCCACTTTTGATAGCTTCCGCATGTGTTTATCTGTTGTGAGCACGAGGCCTGACACAAACTATTCGCGTAAAGATAGTGGCGCTAGATCTTCAAAGCAAAGACAACGGCCGCCAACTCCAAGTCATGAAATGGGTATCGAGTCTCATGATATTTCAATTAACGGGAAGCATACGCGATAACCCGACCATGTTGCATCAGAACACAACCCAATACACTAAGCGAAGCATCAGAACATACCACAAAACCTCCTGAACCTGAAGGTAAAGCTAACATTGTCGCTGTAATTATTTTCTACTTGAGCAGCTAAAAGCTATTCTCGCATTCTTCCGTCCAAACAAATCTCTTGTCCTTCTGGTCAGCTGTGTCATAGGCTTAGCTATACTAGAGAATCCCTCAATGAAGCATCGATAATAGCTAGCCAATCCCAAAAAGCTACGAATCTCCGAAACATTCTTGGGACGTTCCTAGTTCACTACGGCCTCTACCTTACTGGGATCAACTGATAATCCTTGAGCCAAAATGACATGACCCAGAAACACTACTCTGTCCAACCAAAACTCGCATTTAGAGAACTTAACATACAACTGCGAGTCTCGAAGTGTTTGGAGCACTAGCCTTATGTGCTCTTTATGTTGCATCGGAGTCTTCGAGTAAACCAATATGTCATCGATGAAAACAATCACAAACTGATCGATGAACTCTCTAAACTTAACATACAACTGCGAGTCTCGAAGTGTTTGGAGCACTAGCCTTATGTGCTCTTTATGTTGCATCGGAGTCTTCGAGTAAACCAATATGTCATCGATGAAAACAATCACAAACTGATCGATGAACTCTCTAAAGACTCGATTAATTAAGTCCAAGAAAACTACAGGGGCATTAGTCAAACCAAAAGGAATAACTAAGAACTCATAATGCCCATACCTCGTTCTAAATGCAGTTTTCGCGACATCTTCCTCTTGCATTCGCAGCTGGTGATACCCTGAACGCAGATCGATATTAGAATACACTGCTGAACCTTGAAGTTGATCAAATAAATCGTCAATCCTCGATAAAGGGTACTTATTCTTCACAGTGGCCTTGTTCAGTTGCCGAAAGTCGATGCACATCCTCATCGAACCGTCTTTCTTCTTCACAAACAAAATAGGAACTCCCCACGGTGACATACTTGGCCGAATAAAGCCTTTCTCCAGAAAATCACTAAACAGTATCTTCAGCTCTCTCAACTCGGCTGGTGCTAGGCGATATGGAGTTCGTGAGTTAGGAGCTGTACCAGGCACCAACTCAATGCTGAAGTCTACCCTTCTCGAAGGAACACCAGGAATCTCCTCGGGAAACAAATCAGGGAAATACGAGCGATGCCCGTAGCGGGTATAAAACTTTGCTCTCTCTCTACTAAGCATCGAGTATAACTTAACCGCGAGAAACTCCTCCGGAGTTTGGTCCAATTCCCGCTGGAGGCTTTGCGTATAGCTAGCTTACTAAGTTCCACACACGACTTCGAGGATGTATCTAGAGAATAAATCATAAATCCTAAATTTTCTAACGACAAAAGACCAAACATCTCCATAGCAGAGATCAACGGAATCTTCGATTGGGAATCATGGCCGTAGAAATTCCATTTCTCGTAAGACTGGGACCTAAAATGCACAACGCCATGAAAACAATCCACGGTGGCCCTAAAACTAGACAACATGTCCATTCCCACTATACTATCGAAATCCCACATAACAAGCCGAATCAAGTTAGCTATCAACGCATTATCACCAAACCTAAGTATGCCATTCGAAACAATCACCTGGGAGAACAAGCTCGTGCTGACAGGAGTCACAACAGAAACAATGTCAGGCCTCGTGCACAAATCAGAGCAAAACCACATAAAGCACAACGCGGAAGCAATAAAAAGTGGAAAATTTTTTGCTTTAGGCCTGACTGTTTAAAACATATAATTTAAAATACAACAATACTTAAAGTATCCCAATTTAACAACACAACATTTAAACAAATACAAGTACTAGAGCATACAACTGAATCCACAAGCACAGGGCATTCCCCGGCTGTCAGTACTAGTACATATATGCTATACGCTAACTGGGACACTTTATCCACCTCTTGGGGCTCCTCCAGCTAGGTCAAAGCCATGACCAGCAGAGAAACCTGGAAAACCTGGAACTACACACAGGCAACAAACACAAGACCCAGAGGACATCGGGGTCAAACCCCAGTACGGAGAGCAACTGAAAAACAGCAATAGACAGCAACAGATAAAATGCAGATGCTATGCATGAGGAACAGGGCAACAGCCAAAGGCTACAACCACAGCAGGGAGCCAAAGAAATCAGGCATAGATCAACAGCTGAAAATAGATTCTGCAAAGGATAGTGGCCACGGTGTGTGTACAAGCATATGGGAATTACCCACTCATCTCTACACCACATCCGATACCAGATGCTTCACAACTGCTCAACCTGCCGTTGCCAACTCATGAAATGTGGTAGTTAACCACTCGGCCCATAGTGTCTAACTAAACCCAGCAGGGAGATGAGAGTGCGGTATTGCCGTTCGTCCTCGCATCCTGGTATGCAGCAGAACAGTAGAACAACGCAAGGCTACAAGATCTGAACTGGATATGACAGATGTGTATGCAATGCAACTGCTTGCCATATAATACACGAAATATATGCAAGTAACAACAACACAGAGCAGACACAACATTACACATAATATCCATGCCAAATCCACGTTGTAAGACAAGCTCACATCCGTACCTCAAATCTTTGTGCAACAATTACTACCAACAGGGTCCAAGCAATGCAGATCCACCACCTGCTAAGCCAACACAAGCAACTGCTCAAGGACCGAAGCACAGAAAAGCAACAGCTGGGAGCTACGAACTCAACCAGTGCTATACTACCTCATCTAACTCAACAGAGAGCTCTAAACAACACAATGTAGAATCTGAACACTTACCCCAAAAAGCTAGGACGGAACCCGACGCTTATGCTAACAGACTACACAAGGGAGATGTCTTCGCACACCTCACCAGCTTCAAGAAAACGTCTGAAAGCAATATCCAAATGAAGCATCTCAGCAAGAGGAGTCCAATGCTACCACTCTTACCTCAATTGGAGCTGTCTATCGTCGGCAATCGAAGAAGATAAGGTTCGGTGAACTGTAGCTAGGTTATCGTGACAAAGCTTGCTATCGGAAAATATTCTAAGTGTCGGGAACAATAATAGAGAACAAGGCCAAGATCCCTATTAAATCTCACTGCTGACAGAACTGGGAACAGATCCACCGACAACTTAAGCTATCACAACTGATATTCCCGCTCGCAAACAGATCTCACAACAAATCTCACTCTACGCCAAAACAGCGATCACTTAAATCAAACGACGTCGCAGAGAACTACTGTCGCAATTGGACACGTCACCCGCTACTCACCGCTGAACAACTAACCAACATCTGTTGCATAGAAGGACTGTCGCAATTGGACACGTCACCTGCTACTCACCGCTGAACAACTAACCAACATCTGTTTGCAACGCAACAATAGATCTCTCACACAGCAGAGAGCTAACACAACTCACAGCTGAGTCTTCTTCGCTAATCCAAAATGCTGTCGTTCCAACTAATCCAAACGACGACATACCAACTAATCCAAACGACGGCGTACCAACTACGCACTGCTGAAACACGCTAGCGCACTCTCTACTGTTCAGCGATAACAGATCTTGCTACGACTGCTGTACACAACCACGCAGCGACAACTGCTGACTACCACTGCTGAACGCTAACATTCAGCGATGACCCAGCACTCACTACTGAACAGATTCTGCGCCAGACTCTAACTCTCCAGAACTGTTCTAAGGACTAAAACAAAACCCGATAGCTTCTCCAAGCCTAACAACTCAAAGATGATCACCCAGATTCGATCACGCTCAAATCTGATCTCACTAAAACCCGATTAATTAACTCAATTAATCTTATCAGCTTTCGGGTCTCACATCTCTCCACCACTAAAACAGGATTTCATCCTCGAAATCAATCAACTCCAAAACAAGAGTTCAAGATAACTGGGGAAAATAACTTAAGCAAACATCTACCAGAAAATAACAAGGAACCAACTACTGGAATGTGAGGCAACACTTACTCAAACAGATGCGGCCACTCACGCTGCATCTTCTCTTCCAGTTCCCAGGTATCTTCCTGTTGGCGCAGCGGCAGATCCGGATCCTGCTCCCGGGGTGCACCGGAAGATTTAAAAATTTTACACCGAGAACGGTCAATACATAACAAATACAGCAAATAAACATACATAGGATGTTTGATTTGGTACCTTGCTGGCGTCTAGGCGCCTAGATCTGACCAACTTCACGAGGTAATCGGCACTTCTACGGTAGGCGGTCGTCGTTCTCCTAATCCGGTCCACGACTGAAATCACGATCCCTTCGTCAGTCTGCACCAGAAAACGTGACGAATGTTTCACGGACGGAATCTCCTCATCGAGATAGTCAGAACAAGTCCGACGGCAGCGATAGGTGGCGGTGCACGGTGGCGGTCGGCTACGCAAGGGGGGCAGCGCCCGAGAGGAGTAGAGAGGGAGGCAGGCGGCTTGCTCTAGGGTTTTGTGTAGTTATCTTGTGTTTGTAATGCAACCCTAGGGCCCTTATTTATAGACTTCATTGTTAGAGTAGATGCCCAACTAGCCAACTTGTGGCGTGTGGGTTTTATAGACTCTTGTATACGACAGTCTTTATATATGATATTCGCATTTGTTTATGGCGTTCTTTATTTTCATTATGATTATAATGTTAACAATTGTGTTGGATAAAGACCTAGAATGCACCAAAGTGTATGTTAGATGTGATAGTGGGTATGACGGCTATCATGAAACACATCTAATAGTCACTGTGCATTGTGAATACGTTCCTAGTCGATTGGGCCGTCAAAATGAGGATAAGGCCGCCCGAGCTTGAGACTAGAATCTTCGATGCGAAGTAACATATTTCATTGGTAGGGAACATTGTGATGTTCTCAGCATGCAGATGGATAGTGACCTGGTGATCTATCGAACTATCCTCGTTCGGACTTTCCAAGTGGTTACCATTTGTCGAGTGGATAAGTCCGAGGTCTTGGTTGTACTGATTAGTCCTCACTACTCGAAACGTCATTGAGGCTCTACATGATAGGCGCCTCACTTTGACCCGTTTGCCGACTCACTTGGGGTCATTAGGCGGCGGGATTGGGTGAGGTCCCAATGCATGTAGGAGTCGATGCTTCGTTGTCGAGGATTCACCGCTCGCTTACATGCGTGGATATCCTATGCTATCTGAGGAGATAATAGTGTATAAATCTCTGGTCAGAGTACTAGAAGTGTTTTAGGTAAATGGGTTTACCTAGTTACACTCGCGATGTCACTATTCGATCTTCAAGATGTAAGCATAGCTGTCGGATCTCTAGCTACTCTCGATTTACCAATGGTCGTTGATCTGATTGGGATATATGTGTTGAAAGGACCGTACTGTATGCTAACCACGACCAACTGGTTCTTGCAGGCACTATCAGTGATACCTAGGGGATAATGGGGCGATGTTGCTAGGCGCTTTACCATGATCCGATGGGCAAGTCCGAAATTATGATTTCGGAGCCACAATGTTTGAGGTCCCACGGCTAGCTGTATCCCTGAACCATTGAGGGTCACACAAGTACTGGATTCATGATTCCCGCATGGAAACTGAGCTCAATGTGTTGAGCATAGGAAGAGGATTTTAGGGAGTGCGACTTCCTAAAAGTCAACAGGGGTCAAATTGCGATTTCCCACTGTTGAGGGGCAAAACGATCATTTTGGACTAGGTATCTGAAAAATTGTTTTTCGCATCATAATGTTCAGTTTTGGAAACTGAGTCGATCGGTCTGATCTGATCGTCGATCGGAGTTATGATGAAACCACAGTGAATTAAACGAACCGAATGTTCATATGGACCTGGGTTTGACCCAAGTCCAATGGGCCGGTTCAAGCCCATGTATATTGATTATATACTAAGTGTTGATTAGGGCTTTTGATCACTTAGCTCATAACCTAAACCAAGCCTCCACAAGCATCACGCGGCCGCCCCTCCACCTCTCCTCAACCTCACGACCACGCGCCGCCGCCGCGCCACCATGTTGGGGATCCGGATCCGCCCCCCGGTCAGGCAGCGGAAGAACAATAAACAGAGAACCGAGAGGCGATCAATACGAAAAATAATCAACATACTATGACATTCATAGGATGTTTAAGCGTGTTACCTCGCTGGCACTTGTGCCTGGCTCCAACCGTGATTACAATAATCCGGCTCTTCTCGGTAGATTGCGATAGTTTACGCCAATCCGGTCCACGACCAGATCCGAGACTCCTTCGTCAGGCTGCACTAGAAGCCCTGACGAGATCAGCACGAACGGATTCTCCACGTCGAGTTGGCCGGAAAGCAATTTTCCGGCGAAGACGGCGGCGGCGGCGGCGGCGGCGGCGTGAGAGAGGGAAGGAGGGTGGCGGCTGTTTGTTGTCCGCAGAGGCGACTCTCTCAACTGCTATGTCACCTCTAGCCACAATATCTTGGATTATGTGGTATTTCCTCAGTATGTGTTTGGATCTTTGGTGAGACCTAGGCTCCTTTGCTTGCGCCACGACACCCGTGTTGTCGCAGTACACCGGGACTGGACCAACTCCATTAGGAATGACGCCCAACTCTTGGACGAAATTCCTTATCCAAACGGCCTCCTTAGCAGCAGCTGATGCTGCAATGTACTCAGCCTCAGTGGTTGAATCCGCGATGGTGTCCTGCTTGGAACTCTTCCAAGAGACAGCACCACCATTGAGCATGAATACAAATCCAGAGGTTGATTTCGAATCATCCACGTCACACTGGAAGCTAGAATCAGTGTATCCTTCCAGTTTCAGTTCACCACCCCCGTAGACCATAAACATATTCTTAGTTCTTCGTAAGTACTTAAGAATATCCTTCACGGCCTTCCAATGCAATTGGCCGGGGTTGGCCTGGTAGCGGCTCGTGACACTCAGAGCATATGCGACGTCCGGTCTAGTCGAGATCATGCCATACATAATACTACCTATAGCCGAGGCATATGGTACACGTGCCATACTCTCTATCTCCTCATCAGTCTTTGGACACATAGACTTGGATAGAGTGACCCCGTGGCACATAAGTAGGTGTCCTCTCTTGGACTCTTCCATAGAGAACCTCTTAAGTATGGTATCGATGTAGGTAGCTTGGGTGAGTCCGAGCATCCTTTTAGATCTATCCCGATAGATCTGTATTCCAAGAATATAAGATGCTTCACCCATGTCCTTCATCGAAAATTTGCTAGACAACCATACTTTAGTTGACTGCAACATTCCTACATCATTCCCAATGAGTAGAATGTCATCAACATAAAGTACGAGAAAACGTCACAGCACTTTTAACTACCTTCTTATAGACACACGCCTCCTCGGGATTCTTGATGAAACCAAATTCCTTAATTGTTTCATCGAATCTCAGGTTCCAACTTCGCGATGCCTGTTTGAGACCGTAGATCGATCTCTGAAGCTTGCATACCTTATGCTCGCTTCCAACAGATGTGAAACCCTCAGGCTGCGTCATATAGATCTCTTCCTTAATGTTTCCATTAAGGAACGCAGTTTTCACATCCATTTGCCATATCTCATAGTCGTACCATACGGCTATGGCTAACAATATTCTAATTGACTTGAACATTGCGACGGGCGAGAAGGTCTCATCATAGTCAACACCTTGCCTTTGAGTGTAACCTTTTGCAACCAGTCGCGCCTTGTAGGTCATTACCTTACCATCAGGCCCAAGTTTCCTCTTGTACACCCATTTGCACCCAATAGGAACGATTCCTTCGGGA